>JANHFX010028837.1:68286-101837 GCA_027560015.1 Chloroceryle amazona
CTCCTTTGACAACCACTCAACGGCTGTCGGGAACATCGCTCCAACTCTTTTCGAGTACCGCCAATGTCACCCCCCCCTTCCCCCCCCCCCCCCCCCCCCAGCTGACACAGGAGAGAAGTGAGAAGAAACAAGAATGAGGAGGACTGTGACCAAGCTTGCACAAGAGAGGTGATGGAGCAGCTTATAAAAAAAAGGCCTATTCAGGGAAAAAGCCTATTCAGTGTTTCTTGTAATGTAAGAACTGAGAGTCTTCCAAGGACATTATCAGGTTAAGAAGAGGGCAAGGAAGTATTAATTTCACATGCAACATAGTTGCCTCTTGCTTGTGTCTTTGCCATAGGAAGCTGCAAAGGCCAAAAGGGTAAAGGAGCTCAAAAGGAGAGTAGACAAATTTGGAGAGAATTGGGCCATTGGTGACTATCAAACAGAGCAGACCAACTGCAGCTCCAGCTCAGGAATCCCTGTGACCAGTGAGCTCTGGGAGTGCAGCAAGGACACCAGGAAAGTCCCCTGGGTGCTGGTCGCGTTTCCTCTGTGCTTTACTCTCAGCATCTGCTACTGGCCACCGTCGGAGGCAGGATGTGGAGTTGGACCGACCCTTGATCTGACCTTGAAGTGCAGTTCCTATGTTCCTCTGTCTCACTGAGAAATACAGATGTGCTGTGCTTTATCTAAATAAAATAAAATAATCTAACTCTAAATAAACTGAATGTTCTCCTTGAACTAAAAAAAAAAAAAAACCCAAAACAAAACCAAGATAATGTTTATACTGGGAAATGTGTTTTTTTTTTTTTCCTGGATAATTCAAAACCAGCTGTAGGGGTTTTATTCAGACGCCCCCCCTCCCCCTCCAAAGTTCACTTTTAGGTTGAGACAAATGCTTTTGGTGCCAAAGAAGACATTTGAAGAAGGCTGCAAATGAGAGAAAACAGAAATAAGATGCAAATTGCATTTTGCTGCAACGTTAAGCAGTAATCTCACGATTTACAGTAATTTTGCTAACATTTGCTTATCTTCAAGGAGAGGATGGCTCTGGTTTAGTGGAAGCTGTGTTTTACCAGGAGGATAAACAACAGCTTTACTGACTAATCAGGATTTCCCAATGTTGTCTCATGAAGATTTTAGGAAAAAAATCTCCTCAGAATAATGCTCTCGATACCAGGGCTGAGAGATCCGAAAGAGAGCAGTAGAACTGATAGTGCTTAGCAGCTGCTGGGACAAGCCCTGTCCATGTCACAGAACCTAAGGAAATCTGGAATTAATCTTGGTGGCAGGCACAGTGGGGGTTTTTGCCTTCAGTAAAGACAGGATTGCCCAACACTTCCCTTTATGAGCTTTTTCTTATGCTGTCTCATAACATGGGTAAACTTTAGCTCTTTGGGCTAAAATTATGCGCATCAGATTTCTTTCCCTAGCTTACAAATCTGGGAAAATATCAATGCAAATGCAAACTTTGGAGTGGGAGGAGAGAGTGAATACAGAAATGAGGGCTTGTAACCCACCTGCCAGCTTCTTCCTGTAAAGGTCACTAAGTCCCTCTGGAGGTGAAACCAAGACCTGAAACCTCACAAAAGATCTGGGGTCAAGGAAATGTGGTTTCTTGATGTCACCTCAAAAACAAGCTGTGAGTCCATTATGTGACACTCTAAAAGCCCATTTTTACATGCTCAGAGATGAGCAGAGACGCTGCTAGCAGTCAGCACTACTGGGAATGCTCTTGCCTTGTTACACAAGTCCTGTTTGATGGGCACCATCCTAGAGAAGAGGAATTACCCTAAAAAATGTATTGGGGGTGTAGGAAAAATCATGCACTCTTGATTTGACACTTTCCATCACAGGTAACTAGAAGTTGATTTTATAAGAACATCAGTGGTGTGACCTCATGCCCTGCTGCATTAGAGTCCTGGAACTGAGTGTGCAACCTTAATGCAGCGGGACTTCAAGGACAAGGTCCTGAATCTTCAAAAACTCCCAGCATCCTTCTGTCTTCTGGAGGAATCAACCTGGTGTTCCAGAGGTACCGTGAGAGGCCAGATTGTATGTTAGCAGCCACAGTTCTCATCTCTGAAAGGAAGATGAGAAATGACCAAGGGTGCTAAGTACCAAAAAGCTGTTGACATGCATTCAGGACTCTGGGAAGGAACGTAGGAAATTTGCGTTTCCTGTTCTGCCAAAGGCACATTTGATGAAACTGCCATGATATATATGTGCAGAAGGTTTGAATGAAGGGTCATTATATGTTAAATTAACTGTATTGCAAGACCATTAAAGAAAACAAGAACAGGAGAAACTCTTCAATCCATAAGAGAATTTGTGTGATGCCTCAGAAAAATAGGTCTTCTCGTTAGCAAGAGGCCTATCATTCTTGCTGGGTCATTGGAAGAGACCCAGGGCCTTTTGCAGCATAAAATAGTTTTGCATTTGCTTGATCTTTTTCGTTATATTATACAACCTTGAGGAAAGAAAAGCAAGCATTGAATTTGTGATTTATGCCTTAATATTTACTTGTCGTATCCGGGTGCGAGACCTTGTCCAAGAAACAAAAAGAGACTGTGAGCCCAGAACAAAAGCTACATGCTTAAGGACTAAATGTATTTTTCTTGGACCGCTGTCACCGCCAGCTCTGCTTGGAAAGCCGACCGCCTGCTCACCCTGTGAGGGTTTCCAAGCTCATGTGCTTCCACGTTGAAGACTCTCTCAACATAATTTGCGCTTGGCTCAGTGGACCTTAACCCCCATCTTCACTGCTCCTTGTGGAGGAGATTCCTGCACCCAATGACTGGGCTGAGAAAACCCCTTTTTAATAAATTAACACAGTACGATGAGATAAGGGAGCATCTGGCACTCCCAGTTCTGATTTATTTCTGCAGTAATACACAAAACATTAAGTGATAAATTATTGAAAGTCAATGGGCCCTTGGAGAATTGGGCCATGATGAATAGTGAGCAGTTGGCATCCCACGTAACCGTGTGTCCCATAGGGCTACCTAGGGAAACGGTAAGGGGAAAGAAAAGGCCAAAGCCTTTGAAGCATACAGCTGTTAGGAATGTCTTCCTCTGAGTAAGAGATTACTTTGATTTTTAATGCCTTATTTCAGCAATGGGAAATGGGATTAGTAGTTGGCTGGAAATAAATAGCAACTGCTAAACTCACTTTCACCTGCAGCCCAGTCTGATATAGGATGACAATGAAGCTGAATGTTGATTTACCCTAAATTAATTTTTCATTAAGAACACCAGGAGCTCCCTTAAAAGATGTTGCAGATACCAGAGATGTCTTTTGCCATTTCCAAGGCTCAGAAATTCACAGTCTGTGAAAGCCACAAGAAATCAGAATTATTTCAGAGTAAGTGATTAAAGATACTGGAACAAAGGCCAGATAGTTGTAAACACTTTTCAATTGCACTGATTATGTAAGATATCCACAAGGAGCAGTGGAGAAACCACTGAGAAATACCTTTTTTTAGGCAAGGGGATGTGGTGACTGGAATCTCTGCAGGGGGCTGCTGGGTGGCACCTGGGGCAGGTAATTGCTTCCTGTGCCTCCAGCATGTAACTTGGGAGCTGCGTCCACCATTGGTCATGAAAGAGTGATTGACGGAAGGTTTGTTCTATAGCAGATTTTTAAAGCAGCCTTTTCCAAGCCTGTACGTATTGTGAGCTGTGCCCAGAAGTGAAAAAATGAAGCCAGAGTAAGAGCAAGAAAAGGTAGCACTCTGGGCCCTGACTACATCTGTCTGACTCTAGCTTTTCCCACTAGATTTCCCTTCAGGAGGGCATGAAGGTACCTGTGCATGAACATCTAGAGCATCCTCATGTAAGCAATTTCAAAATCCTGGGCTGGTGCTTCAGCCTTTCATGCTTCTAGAGTTATTTATCTGTATCACAGCTGGCAGACAGGGTACCTCCCACAAGCTTATTTGGGAGCATTCTCATTTGCAATGATTGTACCTCTCTGGCAATTAGTGATAACTTCACTTTGGCTTCAAAGTTTTCACGTCAATTGCCACAGAAGCTATCAAAGTCTACATCTTCCTGGCTGCTTCTGGTTCAGACAGCTCTGCTTTCAGATACATGAGTTTGGGGGAATTGGGGAAATGCATATCAACCTCAGTAAGAAAAAAGTCAGCACAACATTTTCATGTTTGTTTTCTCGTTTGCATCTGCCTCTGTCTTCTGCTAAAATAGGTATTTGTGTTTATTAGTTATTATTCAGTAACTGAGGAATTCCTTACTGGTAGTGTTTTCCCTGCTTTGCTTTTGGCTGAACTACATGTTTCAGAAGTCCCTAAAATTTGCTAGTTAGATGATTCTCATAAACCACTGTGAATTATTCTAAACAGAAAGGCAGAAACACCAAAACACCAGTGTAATTTATAATTTCTCATTGGAAACCTCCATGTGGGTTTTTGTTGTAAATGTGAATTGCTCAATGGGCTGGTCGAGCTGTTTGTTTTGAAACGTTGTGGGCAACTGCAGAACTGCAGGTGTGGAGCCACACAGGCACCTGCAGAATAGAGGGAGTGCAGGAGGAGCCAGTGACACACACCCTGTGGACACTGGTGACAGCTCTAGCTTTCCCTACCCAACCCGGGCTGTGATGGTGCATAAGCTGGTGGAATATAACTGCACTAACTTGAGAGTCACTGGACATTCATGGTATGGAGTCTGGTCTAGATGAATTTGTAGTGCTTTTCCAGAGGACTTTAAAACCCAGGCTGGGCTCTGGGCTAGCAGGGAAGAGTTCAGGCTTCCTCCGGTGTTTCAGACTTTTTCCACTTCTGTGTAGACTCTTAGCTCTATCCGACTGCCACTATCACAAGGCAATAGCTACTGGATTGCCCTTTGGAGGCGCTTATAACACAGACATGCCAGGATATTTTGCTGCTCATTCAAAACCTTCCTCATTGCCTCTTACTCTCCCTATTTCCATCCACAGTGACACTGGAGCAGGCTGTCCATACTGCCTTGCTTCCCTTCCACTTTATCTTTGATGCCAGCCTGTGTTTAAAGCCCCACCAAAGAAACCAGATCTGAAGGGATATTAGAGATTGAATCAATTCTGACAATCTATTCTCTTTGTCAGGCTTCCCAATGGACCCAGCAGTGCCAACCCTGCCTCCTGCACTGGGAGACTCCACTGGGGTGCATTGGGTACCTACTTTGCTCATGCAGGACTTTGGTTTCTCTGTAGCTAAACCAGTGGTTTTCATCAGGGCACTGCTTGAAAGAAAAGCATAGCACAGATATGTCATTTAAAGTACCTTAATCAGGATAAATTCACCACTGATGGTAACAATGGTGTCCTATCACAAAAAAACCCAAACAAAACACAGACCACATTTATTCTTTTAATGGAGGGTTTTTCTTTTTCTCTCTGCTTCTCATATGAGCAGGGGCTTATTATCACCACTTCCACTCCTATATTCCATGCGTGACTTCAAATCAAATCCTGAGTTATTTCATCTCTTGCCTGGCAGGGTCAATTGAACATATCAAAATCAGCCTGACTTACATCTGCTTTGCAGATCATTACTGGCATACTTTTAAAATTGTTATATGTCTATAATGATGCCTTCCTCCCCTCCCCCAGTGCTCCAGTAATGTCAAGATTTATTGAATCTGAAGGTCCAGTTGTGACCTTGTCTCCCACTCGCTAAATCTGAGCCCCCCGGGGTCTATAAATCTTTGTGTGCTGTCCAATTTATAGAAGTGAACATCTGCTTATCATACAATATTTAAGTTGCAGGTGTATTCTACCAGTAAAATAAACACATGAGTTCACTATTGCCTAGGCTATAGGACATTAGGCAGATGTTGAAGAGATGGCAATGGTTTTGCCTGTTGGGAGAGCCTTCAGCTGGAGCACTCACCGTTTCCAGAGCTGCTGGACAGCAAGGTGGCTCTCAGGGCTGTCACCAAGAAGCAAAGGCAGTGAAGCTTTTACCCCAAAACCTCAGGCTAATCATCTTGCCATGCAGAGAGCAATGTCTGGCTGAGATGCAAACAAGTCACATAAGGGAAAAAAATCTCATCCTCCCGCCACTCCTACATCTGGCGGGAAAGGCATCAGCTCATGTAAGGACAGCCAGCTTTCTGCGCAACCTGGGCAATGAGAGGCAGAATAGTGACTCTGTTTCTTCAGTCACATGAAAAACATGGTGCACTAGAGAATGCCATCTCAGAGTGTGTGCAGAAAGGGAGACCTATGAACACCTAAATATGATGAAAAACTCTGAAGAGTCCTGCTCCACAGCGTAAGGAAAGCATTACTGACTACAAATCATTGGAAAGAGAAAACAAAATGTGCAGAAAGTATTCACTGTAAGTGGAAAGGAGGAAAAAGGAGGTGACCAAGGAAACATAATTACAGTAAGTGATGGATGAGTTGGGAAACAGAAAGATAGCACAAAACCAAGATGAGTTTGTAAAACCCGTAGAAGATGACCAGGACACTGGATTTTTGAGAACAGCAACTGAGAAAGCTGGAGGAGACAGAAGTTTCACGAATGAAAAGAGGGGGAGGTAAAATGAATTACTAAAATTACCAAAAATCTTCCTGGTTTGGAAACAAAAAGTTGAACTTTAAATACACCTTATGTTTTAGGGCTATCTGATAACAAAGCTTCTGAGCCCAAGCAAGTATCCTGGATACATCCTAAATGCCTTTTGGGAGGTTACCCTTTGCCCCATCTCCTGGCCCACTGGGAAGGAAATGTACCTATGGGGACCACCTGGGAGCTGTGGTGTGCCTGGGACCACCTCAGACATGCAGCCTGATGCTCTGCAGAGATGAAGGAGGCTGATGTAGACATTCAGGACAGCGGGATCACTCCACCCAGCTCCTCTGCTCTCCTCATGGCTCAAGGCTGGTCACAGCATACACACAAGTACCACACCAAGCAGTGCCTGGAGAGTAACTGAGTTCAGAGCTATGATGAGCATGTATAGAGGCTGGGGCAGCATTTCTGGTTGCCTTCCATCCCCATGGCTGGCAGGGACAAAGCCTTTCTCCCAGCTTTGCCCAAGAGATTCCTTGTTAAAGGTTTTGGCCCAGCACGGCATGAAGTGTCAGTTGCAAGTAGGTAGCAAAAGTGACTTTGGACATAAGTCACTTAAAAATCCATAACTGCATTTTAAGAAGCTGTTATGCTCCCTTTCTGGGATAAAGAGCCTCTCAGCAGGAAGCCCAGCTCTCACTCTGGCATACAGGGGTTTTCTCCTCCCACCTAGAAGCTGGCTGGGGAGGAAACTGGCTGCAATGGACTCATCTATACAGCATAGCATGGTGCTGGGCTGAGAACTTGTCTGTGATCTCACAAGCCATGCAGCTGTGTCAGCAACGGGCTGTCCTCCAGCTAGGTAGCTCTGTTTTGTAGGAGGAGAAAAGAGGGCCAGCACCAGGTACTTCCAAGTCCTGGACCGTATTCTGCCCAAGCACATGGCTGGCCATTGTGCTTCTCCCTTATCACTGCTCTCTTGATGCTCCAGGGTGTACATCTGGCCTTGGGGCAGCCCATGACACTGCTGGAGCCACTTTGCACTGCCTTGCACTGAAAATATGAATTTACTGATTGGAAAGATTGGACATAACATGAAGAGTTGCAGTGGAACAGGATGTATTTTACTTTGATTTTAGTTCTGCTTGTCCGTGTGGAAGGCAGAACTCTACAGCTAGAGACCGTCTCACCAACGTGTTGCACACATTTTGGCGGTGACCAGATCAGTTCATTAACTGCCCATGAAGGAGGGCATCCAGTTAATGTAACAAAGCACCTGAAGTAAAATGGTTGTGAAATATTTCAGCTCTACTTCTATCCAAACAGCTATTAATATACTTCAAGATCTTCCATAGCTGTTTTCTTCTCCCTCCAGGCTGGTCTAACCTCAGCCATAATTTAGCATGAGGCATGAATATCTTCACTTATTTTACCCATAAAAGAAGAAAATTGGGAATTTGTTCAGACTGCCAGGAATCTGGAATTTGTTGATGAATGGACATTTGGCTGAACATAGTGAATTCCCAGCTAATTGAAAGCAGATAACAAAAGTAATGCATTTACCTTGAAAAACATAATTTTCTTAATAAATAATTGAAATGGCAATCTTCTGACAGATGAAATAAGAAAAAAACCCTTAAATAAATTCAGGATTAATTCCTGTCCTATATATTATAGCATACTTAACAGTCATACCTTATGAGGAGATTAAAAACCATAAATCTTTCTCCAGCACAGTCCCAGAGAATACTTTGGTCCAGAAAGTGCAAGGGCCATCCTGTTCAGGGGAGTGTGGTTTCAGTCATCATCAGCCCATGTTTCTGTCTCCAAATATCATACCTAGGGAGAAGAATGAAGAAACTGTGGGAAGAAATATACCTTGGAAAAATGTAGGGGGTAGCCAGTGTGATCACAAACAATTGAATTATCATCTTTGTAGGTGTTCACCCTTCTGATCTCCTTCCTCTCCATGAAGGTGGACCAGCCAACAAACCTGTTTCATGTTGCACTGATGGGGAACTGTGGCTAAATATTACACTTCATGAAAGAGGCAATGATTTTCCCCTAACGGGAGGTTAATGGCTGGAAATGTGTTAGCTTGAAACACTTGCAGATGATCTGAGCACGCCCTCAATTTTAAGGAAAAAATAGTGAAGGATCCAAACAAAAGCATATGGGTACAAATAACCTGATCTGGGTAGGGCTATAACTTGGAAACCATTCTGGACCTAGAAGCAGGTTCCTCCCATCTTTATGCAGCAGGACAAAATTAAACTGCACATCTGAACTCCACCAAAGTGTAGAGTTTTCAAAATGCAAAGGTGGAATTTTTTTTCATAGCTTTAGTTTGGCGGTAATAATTTCTTGTGGGATTGTGGTTTGAGTGGAACAAAATGTTCACAAAGAGACATAAACCTGAAAATTTTTAATCTATTAAACTGCAAAACTTGGCCATACTAATTGGAAGCATTATTAATCTGGGTTAAGTTTGAAATGACTTTTCAATGGATTTGTAGCAGGTTGTGGTTTTGGGCAAAAGCCATGGAAAACTTGGTAGTTTCACAGATTTTTAATAGGAACAGTGGGAAAACCATGGTGATTTTGCTTTAGTTCTGATTTAAGGCTATAGACTTTCTCAAATTGGTGGGCTGCAAGGCCATGTGAACTGAAAAAACAAGTCCTGGTTATTATGCAATTTTTTATGCATTTCCCACCGAGTTCAGTGGGAGATGCATAAAAGGAGATGAGGAATATGAAGAAGTAGGATAAGTGGTTCTGAACCTCTAGCTTCCTTGTTACTAAATATTCAATAATTGGCAAGATCTATAAGTCCTATTAGTATGGGGAAATTGCCACATTCTTGAGATAGAGTGGAAAGAACAACTGCTGAAATGTCTGACAGTGACTTAACACGGTGGCTGCACTAGCCAAGACTTCTTATTTTGTCTATCTGCAAAAACATCTAGCAGGTAAATGCAAACAGTAAATTTGGGAATGTTCGAGTCCTCCACTGAGTAAAGAAAGGTCTTCCTAGCTGTCTCAGTGGTGAGACAGTCTGCTGATCAAAAGGCTGAAAGTGTGTATCATCACGGACAATCTAATTTCTCATATTTTATTTAAGGTTAGAATAGACTGGAGGGTCTTCTAGACAGATCTTCATTGTAACACAACCCATGGGATGTACCTTGTTTTCTTCCTGCTTGAAATTCCTCATTTCAATGTTTTACAGTACTGTTGGGGTTTTTTTTTAAGCAATTCTACAAGCCTTCTTAGACATCCATTAGTAACAAGGAACCTATTGGAGCTGGTGACTATGGCAGTTAATTATTATCCCCTATGAAAAACCGTGTCTTATTTCTGTCAGAATGAATCTAACTTCAGCATCAGACCATGAGACTTGTTAAACATTTGTTCACCAAGCACAGGAGCCCATCTCTAAAAGCTCTGCTGTCTGTGAAGCCATAGCTCATTTCTATCCAGTCATTCTCAAGACTTCCTTTGGACATGTCATATAAATTGAGCTCTTGAGTTTCTCAGAATAAGGCATGATTTCCTATCCTTTAATCAAGTTAGTGTGCATTTTCTGAATCCTCTCCATTTTTTTTTTCCTTCTGAACAACAAAACAACTGTAGGAACTATTACACACCATTGTGAAACACGGAGGATACCTTGCTCCTTAATGGACCCTGCTTTGCACAAGCAAAGGCAGTCTTAACCTATATAGACACTGAGCTTGAGTTCAGCTGACTTTCTACCAGGGTCCAGAAATGTCTTCAGAATCAAACATCTCCTCACTTGTTAAGTCTGGCCTCCTTTGCTATCCCTTACTTGTGCTGTGTCACAGCTACAGAGCAAATGTCTTCCAATCAGCTGTTACATCTTTACCATTCACTGATCCCTCATGTTCTTTGTCTTATTTGCCAACTCCATCAGCAAAGAACAGTTGTTACAGAAAGCAAGAACCCATCTCATGAGATTGGCCAATTCCCCAAGCAGAGTTTTATTGGAGGACTTAATCAGTTGGTAAAATAGTCCGGCAGTATCATTTACATCAGCAATATTACTTTTACCAATTAAACTTTTACATGCTCCAACATTATAATAAAGTTATTTGAATAGGGTTTGTTACTAATAAATTTATTATAATTTCAATGTAATTCTATTTTTTTCCCCTTTAATTCTAAATAGAGTCTCCAAATAACCATTCTATTTTTCTGTTCAGACTGATGTCAGGCTAACAGGTCTGTAATTATTCATGTCATCCTAGTTATTCTGTCTAAGTGCTGGCACGACATTATCTTTCCTTCACATCTCTAACTTCCCTAGTGTTCCAAGGCTTATTTAAAATCAGCAGCAGAGGTTCAGTGAACATCTTTGCCTCTTGGATGCAAATTATTCAGGAATTGCCAATTAAAAATTTCTAAGTTTAGAAGTTGTTGTTATGAAAGAAAGCATTGTTTTTCTTACATAAGATGCAATGTGTTACCTGGCTTTTCCCCAAATACAGCGAGGAAATATTTACTCAACATTTTCCACTTCTTTGGGTTTATTATTGGTAGTCTTAGCATGTCCATCTAGAAGCAGTGCGGTACCTTTGTGATGAAGTCATTTGTAGCTAACATACTTCTAAAATTCCTGCTGACCTACGGTGACTGCTTGTGTTCTTTACTTACCATACTGCTATAATTTACAGCCTGTAATTCATATTCATTGACATCAATTTATTCTTTGTTTTGATCAGTGTCTTCTCTGGACATAAGTCTTTAGTACAGGTTCTCAACTTACTGGACATCAGAGGACACACCTCAGAGGGACCCCTTATGAATAGCCAGCAATAAGCAAAGATTTGACCAAGCTCAAACTTTATCAGATAGCAGTAGTCACTCAGGATGAAAGAAATTCCTTGCAAACCAGGATTCATTAAATCTTAGTCGTCACTGATCTGCTGTCATTAAGCAGTTGTCAATCATTGACAATTCTGTTTAAATTCTTCCTTGTGATATTTTCAGTTTTTTGAAGCCAGGTTTTTAAAAATACCCAATCCTGGATGAGGATTGTGATGATCTCAACAAACATGATCCAACCATGATGGCTTATATTTATGCAGACATTGCTTTGCACTGTCTGATCTACTAGTAACCTGTGATGAAATAAAATCAGACAGTATGTTCCACAACTAATATTTTACACACTATGATTTATACACTGCGTGCATTTAGGTTTGTATGATGTGTCTTCTTTATGTCTGGACATGCCGTAAATGTTTTGGTAGATGCAGTGGGAGGTCTCTTACTTGCACTACACGTGATGCAGCACCCATGGGAATACAGGTTTTTGTCCCTATGTGTCATAATCCAGAGAGCTAAATTCACTCTTCTCTGTTGGTTTTGGAGTTGATGCTGGTTGTACACATATCAGACACTATTTCTGAGGACATTAATCCATAAAAATAAGAGAATGTTAATTCCTGAGTTTCTATAAACTTGGAAGCAGGCCTAAACCCCTTTCTCAAACAGTGCAAGTCCTCCTTAGCTTTTGCTCAGCTGATCCTCCTGAAACACGCAATAAAGATTGATTTAAACATTCCAACCATGGGAATCTTTGTGACATTTCAGCAATAGTGACCAGGTCAAGCTTGTGTTTCTAAAGGATCAAAAATCATTCCAAAGTCACTTTACAAGCAATTGCAAGATGTCTTCTCTTGGTCTAGAAAGATGTTTCTCCTGAACCTTCTTACTTGGTGTTAAAGAAATGATCAGATCTTCTCTTTCTTGTCATCCCTTTGCTCCAGCATGCCAGGAAGGTCAGTTCCTTCCTGCAGCGGAGGCTCCCCAGCCTGCCACAGCCCCTGCACCAGACAACAGATCCAGCTCAACCACAATCCAATGAGAGCCGCTCTTGGCATTTTAAAATGGCCAGTGGTAATTTTGCTTATGAAATAAAGTTCCTAGCTATTTCTCACGTAGCACAGCAGACAGCCTGTCTCAGTGCAAATTGAATTATTATAGCGAAGCAATCATCCTTTTACTGCCAATGTACCCATACTCTGACAGGGTTGTGTCAAGTGATAAACAGAGACAATAGAAAAACCAGCTAGGATATTGTCCAGCTCCCTCCAAAAAGCCACCTCAGGTCTTTATAGAGGTATGGAAAGAGATTCTTGGTTGGCCGCATGTTCTGTGATAATTAGGATGAGGATAAAGAAAGGAAACATGAGGTCATTCTTCTCTGAATGCCCCATGTGTTAATTACGTTTATTAGGATAATCTGGCTGGTTTTATATTGATTTAATGGAAATGTGTCACTTCTTGAAATTCCCAGCTGTATTTTCAGTTTTGGGCAAAAAACACAGAATAAGTTAGCTTGAAACTAACTGGTCACCTATTAGCAAAGACTTCTTCTTCCTATTGTATGCATTTGCTGGATGATAAAGGTGAGGCTGAGGCCAGTCATCTCAAAAATCAACCTTCAGAATGAAAACATGTTGTACTTGGGGCTGATGACTTGCTTTGACCACAGAGGTGGAGTCTAGCTGAGGCAAGGAGACACACAAGGCCCCAGTAAACTCAGGGCCAGGTTCAGCTTACCTGGCTTTAGGAAGCTAGAAGGAAACTTTTGTCATCAGTGGAGAACAGCATGCTTATCCGGGGCTTCAGCCCATCATTTTGAATGGAAAGTGCAGTGATTTGATTCATTTCTTTAGATTTCAGAGTTTGAGAGAGAACAATGCAATTTTTACAGCTCTTCCCTTCTGACTTTCCTGCCAGACTTGGAATGCTCTTCAGCCATTTGGGAAGACAATTATACTTGCAAATCTATTTATTACTTTGACTTTGGCATTCTCATTAGAGCCCTGGCTGTACATCTGAACTATTACCCCAGCTCAATTTACCTTCTTGTAAACTTTGCTGATATTGTGAAGTGTTGGATGGGTCTTGTGTGAAGCATATTGCCCTATTAAAACACATTTAAAGAGTCTTGTAAAACCCTGGAGATTAACCCCAATGTTTATGGAGAGTTATAGTTGCTAATTCTTGCATGCTTGCCATTCCAGAGCATGGCCGGGTGGCAAACATTCTTGCTGCCCCACAGCACTTACGTCAATGGGATTTGTCCATGCTCTAATTCCTTAGGACAGAGAAAAGAAATGGTGGGAAAGTGAGGAATATGGGCATTTACCATCCTGGATTACATTAACTGGTCGTAAAACCCTATAGCTATCTCATAACAGGAGACTTCAGACTGGGAAACAGAAGAAGGACCTTCCCCAGAGGACAGTTTTGGTTAAGACCATATTGATAAGAGGTGGTCTTGTACCATTGGAAGAAGAATTTTCTCTTTCAGTTTTTAATGTTCCTGTGATGGGACACAGCTGTGCATGATGTCTCCTTTGTCCTGCTAAATACACTGAGTTGGTAACAGCAACCCCACAAACCTTCAGCTTCTTCACCAGCTGTAGGCATCTTAATCTGCCCAGCACCCATCAGTTTCCTCTCTTCTGGGTTTAGCAATTTTTTAACATCTGTAAGCTTCTGCCTGATGGTAAAATAGAAGTAGAAAAATAGAAGTAAAGAAGTGATAAACTCAACTGTTTGGTATATATGTGTGTAACTCTAGGAAAATATGTGCTGTATGTTTATATTTATATGTATATATATTGGTCCAGTGCATTCATGTTGTGGGTGTGCATGTCTCTATACCACTGTCTTTGATGGTATCTAAAAATGGTAACTTTGAATACCTCCTGAAAGCTAATCCTGGCAACTTTTTGGTAGAACAGAAGGAGTGTTCTGGGTGATATATTTCTTTAGGAGATAACAGATATCACAGAATCACAAAATGATAGGGGTTGGAAGGGACCTCTGGAGATCACCTAGTCCAACCCCCCTGCTAAAGCAGGTTCATCTAGAGCAGGTTGCACAGGAAAACATCCAGACAAGTTTTGAATATCTCCAGCGGAGGAGACTCCACAACCTCTCTGGGCATCCTGTTCCAGTGCTTCATCACTCTCACTGTGAAGAAGCTTTTCCTTATGTTCATATGAAACTTCCTGTGTTCCAATTTGCTGCCATTGCACCACTGAAGAGAGTCTGGCCCCATCTTCTCAACACCCACCCTTTTGATGTTTATAAGCATTGGTAAGTCCTTTTTGATTAGATTGCTACTTTACAAAGCTGAGCTAATACTTTTTCACAAAAAATCAGTCTGATGGACTGATTTTCTTTCTAATGTGTTTCCAAGAGAGCCCATTAATTTGAATGCATTTATTAATCAACAATACTTTCTGGGTAACCTTTGAAAAACATTTATTTTGGCCTAGAGCAGGTCACAGTGAGAAACAGGTATTTATGATGCTTTTGTTGCATGCTTCACCATGTAGCAATCTTGTGCTATCTGCTGAAGGAAGTGCTGCTTAAAGAAGTGGGTTTCTAATAACTGTATTTATTACCCATCTATATCTATGATGTAGCATGGAGGAAGGTAAACTCACCTGTATGAAAAGACTTTATGTGCAACATATATGGTAAAAAAGATATTCTCCCTTTGGCTTTTGGAGCATCGTGGGCCTCCTGGTTTCTACTAAGGGTTAAATCTTTCCCATAATCCCTTTTCTGTGTCCAGCCTTAATAAACAGATGTGACTACGAGAGGTGTGTGAAATAACTCTTGCCTCCATGATGACTTGTCCGCATATTCCCAACATTTGATGGTGCTCCCAAATTAAAAACCTAAAAGGATGCCCTTGTAAAGAGCTCCAGGCATCCAGCTCCATGTGGTGTTGAGCAGACATTTTCAGCAGATGTAGCATGCAGCTAGTGGCTTTTTCCCCAATGTTTAGTCTGGTCAGAAATACCCACCAACTACCTCATGATTACCTAGTGCTTCAGAAGGCAAGATTTGCCCTGTCTTGTTAAAGAAAAAGGAAAAAAAAAGGAAAAAGAAAAAGGACACAAACAAAATGTAAAACAGGATTCACTTCTTAGTATTTAAAACTGCATCTACACTACCTGGCAGGGTGATTCTTGGGGCATTTGTAAGCAGACTTTCTCCTGTCTGTGCTACTGACCTTCAGGTGCACCCTCCAGATGTACTGTCTTGCAAATTGTGGGAGGAAACGTGGGTGCATGTGGTGATTCAGGCCCTATTTATATGGCAGCCTCTGAGCAGCAATACAAAGCCTAGCATGGTTTTCTATTGTTTGGTTTGGGTTTTTTTTGTTACAGTCTACAATAATTACATTCTTCTGTGAACAGTTCTGTGAGCACTGCATGGAAATTTTATTGATAATGGTTGAATTTTACCCCTTGCTCTTCCTCATTTAGGAAACTTGTCTCATGTAAGAGCAGCCTCTGTGTCTTGCCGGCCCACATGCTTGCACCTAGAGCAAGTGTTAGAGAAAAAACGAAACCATATCACCAGCAAAGAGCTAAAGACAGCTTTGCCCTTGGATGACTAAGAAATTTGAGTTTGTTATCTCAAATAGCTAAAACACTGGGAGCCAAAATTACTTCATCTTGGAGTGGTGCAGAGTTGGATGAAGACAGCTCCTCCACACAGGGAGAAGAGGAAAAGCTCCCCTTCTCAGTCATTTGTTAATGTCATGCCTGACATGGGATTGCCGATAGCTTTAAATAACAAATCTATTCGTTGCATTTGCTTATGAGAGTTGGCTGCAGCAGCTGATCTTGCTGCAGGGCGTGGACCAGGGCGCTGCGTACGTTTCCCAGCGCTGTGCAGCATCTTTCTGAGCACCACAGCTTGGCCTCTGGGGCTACCAAAACTGCAGCCAGTCATGGGGTAAGTGTGCTGCACACTGCCTAAGTAGAGAGCCTCCCATCAAAAAAACGAGAAAAAGTCTATAACTGGTAAAGGGTTTGGTGACAGAAGGCTGGCAAGATTTGCTCACAGGAGCATCTGCAATCTCACTCCTCACATGTGCCCTAAGGGAGTGGAAAAGACTTTTGGCTACTGTGTATGTGAGTCCCTTTGCAAGGGCCTCAGTGGTGGCAGGCAGCAGGGATCAGGCTCTCAGCATCAGGAGGAGAGCCCAAAACTTCATGATTTCCTAGTCAATAACAAATGTACCCTGACTGGATCTGGTTTATTTGTTCCTCAGAGAAAAAAAAAGATGTTTCTGTTTGGGTCTATAAAGAAGACTAAATAAGAAGAAACCATCAGAGCTGAGCGGCTTGCAAGCTAAAGCAACACACAGCTATTGAGTTTGGTCTGGCTGAATGATGGCTCGATTGTGCAATTACTGGAAAACATGTGGTTTGAATGGCAATGCAAGCAGCTTGTTGTAAAGCCTTGAGAGATGCCGGGTTCCTCCTAACTTCACATGTGTTGGTGAGCAAGGAGCCTCAGAGTGTGGGGGTTTGTCCAGGAATGACGCTCTGTGGCAAAGGATGGCGAAGGATGAAGACCCCGAGGCTGCCGGCTGCCCCACCGGTGCCTGGCTGCAGGAAAGCCCAACAGCATTCCTGTTAGGAAATGCAGGCTTTCTGTGGAAGCCTGGACTGTAGCATCACCAATTGAACAAAAAGTAGCACCCTCAAATGAAAACAATTTGGTGGATTGAATGAAATCAGTAAAAGATTTATTTTGCTTAGAAACAGACTGTTCTGCCTCTGTGCTTATGAGGGCGTTGAGGTTATAGCCCACAATGATGACCACAAAGACAGCAACCAGTTGCTCATTGTTTGTGAGGAAGGCCCCGTGTTTATGGTTTGTTGTCCCAAGCAATTGCTTCTTGAAATTAGTTTGCAACTGATTGTTAAAAAGTCTGTTGCTTGTTTTTAAAATAGACTTTTTCTCCCATACCCCAGCTTGTTGTGGGGGGCTTTAGCTGTCTGAGCAAAGGAAGGGGAGGTGACCGTGAGGATGACTTGGCTTTAGCATTCATACCAGCTCCAGACTGACTGGCCTTGGCTTAGCATTGAATAAGCAGTGGCTTAGCTGGGGCTGCCCACAACTGCTTCTCTGCTTTAGCTCTGCACAGGCACTCCTTTGGAAGATCATGGCTGGAGGGATGAGTAAGTCAGCTTGTCTGGTCTGACCCCTGAATGATGTTTGCCTGCTTGGATGAGCACAGCAGAAGAAAGAAGGTGCAGATCATGGGAAAGTGGTTAGAACCTCCCTTGATGAGCCAATTACTCAGACTTTCCCCCTCTGATTGTGTCAGGTGCCTCTTTCAAAAACTTTAACTCACACTGTTAGGAGTTTAATTTTAGGCTCATGCCTCCCACATATGGCTTTTATACTGTGGGAAGCCTTCAAACATATCACACTTAATCTGTTTATCCTTACTCATTTTCTTGCCATACTTGATATTTGTTTTTAATCAAGAACAACTTTTCTGTCTCATGCATTCATCCAGCTAAATGCTAATGTGCAGTTCTGCTCCAAGAAGTCACTATGTGCTTGCTGTGTCAGTTCCATGCCAGCCTTGCTGAGTTTGGTGGCAACATGGCTTTTTCTTCTGCTGCCCCTGGGCAGCTGGCACAATTCTGAGGCAGTAAAAGAAGCTATACTTTATTTCATTCCTCATGAAAAGAAATGACAGATAAATTCCCTATCTGTGGCCAGCTGTGTGGCACTTTGAGAAAACTTGTAGGGCTTTACCTAGAGGGCTGTTAGTCAGGACAGGAAGATTCCTGTCCATCTGCTCATTAGAAAAAACACCGCAAGAGAAAACTTGGCCCTTCAGAAGACAGCAAGAGTTTTGCTACGTATTTTCATAAAACTAGGATTAAACTCACCTACTTTTAATACAAATTTAGCACAATTCCCATTGAATTTACTAGTAGTTGAAATGGGATCTTGGGTCTGAAAGACAGTATCATCAGAGCCACCATCATATTTCACTGGGGAGCCTATGCTTTCTTACTACAGCTGATGTTTCCAAGGCAGAAGTATGTGGAAGATAAATGCAGACATTTTAGCTCTCTAAACCTTGGAGTGAAGCTGGAGGAAGAACTGGATTAAAAGAAAATACACTCTTGATTCCCTTACAGTCACTGAAGCTATGATGGAGAGAAAGCAAAATGCTTGTCCAGAACATGTATCCATACAAACATGAGTTTGCAGGGTGTTAGAGGAAATAAATTCTATGAAAGCAGCTTTGCAAAAAGATAAGGAAAAAGCATGCATGTAGTTTTATTTATTTATTTATTTAATTTACCGTTTTCTTTTGTTTTCTTTTGTTGTTGTTGAGCCATCATATTTTAATCTGCCTTGTTACTTCTGTTGTCTATTTCAGGGAATGTGAACATTTTGGGAATACCTGACATGCACATCAGGTATTTTCTATGTCAGACTCACCTTTTAGGAGATACCATTATTTTTTTCAGAACTCATTTTTATCTGTTAGGGAAAGAGATGAGTGAATGGAACTATGTTCCCAGCAGAGCTGCCTGGGTGGGATGGACATCCTGTACAGACAGCCTTCTCACTGATGCTGCCAGGCACCAGCCCTTCAAAACTGCTTATCTTTCACCTTCCATGTTTGCATACAAAATACCTTGGGAAAAGTACATAAACTGGAAGGATCAAGGTTTAGGTGAGACAAAACCATATCTAATTTTTCTTTACTGGCCCCTCCTGCAGAAACCATCCTCCAAGTCTCTTAATATCAGCATTACTCTGGTTTATAAGGGGTACTTTTCTGTGTATCCAGGTTTTACAGCAGGCACCCTGCACTGACATTGGTCTGTTCCTTCTCTCCTCCTTGGAACATCAGCTTGGACATGGGAGAGAGGCCACACTGTAGAGCTGTAGCGTGACACTGTCTGTGAAGAGGGGGAGGGCAGGGCACAGGTGGGCTGCTGTTTCACTCAGCCATAGATGCAAAGACAACTTTTTGCTGATCTGTGTGTAACTCCTGGGTCAGAAAAGCCCTGGCTCGTGCTTTTTCATTTCTTGGAGCCCAAAGCCCTGTCACTGCCTTGGTTTTCATGTGTCTTCTGGGATTGACAAATTTAAAAATTACATGTGTTTTGCTTTCCTGGAAGATGGTCCAGTTATGGCACAGCTGGGAAAGTGGTGATGTTACAAAAACCAGAGAGTGACCACATGGCATCCAGAAGGAAGAGATGTTTAGTCAGACAGTCTGCCCTTCTCTGGGACAAAATTTCTCCCCTGTTGAACAAGGGATATTCTAATGTTAATTCAGTGTATCTCCTGTTATGGAGACAGTTTTAGTTTTAGCTTCTGTCAGCACCCACATAACTCATTGACTACTTTATAGAAGTGTCCAGTAAGGACTCAAAGTGTCTGATACTCCCCAGGCAGGTGTAAGAAATGATGAATAAAAAAATCCATAACATCAGTAAAACTTCTAGAACAAGGATGAGATTTGAATTTCATTTTGTATTTCAGACAGAATGAGAAAATACACCTTTAAACTTTGATTTTCTTAGATGTCATTAGCTAAAGCAACTATAATCCTAGGTTTAACTAAAATACCCTTCTTAAGTCCTCTTTTAGTCAGTCTTACCCATATTTCAGTCATGTACTGATGAAGAAAAAAAAAGCAAAGCATCTTTTCAATCTTGTAATTCAAAAAGCTTTTCCCATCATGTTAAAGCTTTGTGTTAGAATTTATTTTAAAGATAAATATGCACATATGGTCTGCCTGAGACACCCACAATTACTAGAAAATAGAAAGGCTTTGAAGGATTAAAACAGAGCATGGGACCTGCAAACTGAGCTTGGCTAATAAGGGGTTTTTTTTTTTTCAGTTCATTGACAGTACTGAAAGAACTAAAACAGTTTGCTTCAGGTTGCCCCAAAATGAGAATATTCAAAGTATTTTGGATGAACAGAAGAGTGAAAAAAATCATTTATGGCTGATCAAAATGGCTTATTGTTCCTGAAATCAAACATTACAAGTATTTCAGTGAAGCTGGAACCCTGTTTTCTGTCACGAAAGCATAGTATTTCATCTTCAAAAATACAAAAGTTCAATTGTTTTTTCACTTATTCAGGTTTTTCTAAGGTCTTATTTTTCTTACCAATTCAACTAGGCAATGTTGGACATAAATTAGAACTCTTTTATGTTGATCTGTGTCAGCATTCTCCAGGAAAAATCTGTAGCCATAGATGTCATCCACCTGTCCAGACAGAAACCATGATGTTACCTGCTTCTACCTTGTTTATGTGTGGATTCACTAATGAAATGCAACTGTTAGGAAATTACCATGAACTCTCAGTCTTACAGCAGACCTCTAGTTTATCATCCTTCTAGGGTAATATCATACTGAAAAAAACCCCAAGACACTGGTCTCTGCTACCTCTTTGGGGAGAGGTTTTTCTCTCAAGTGTCAACTCCATTTTTCATGAAGCTACATGAATTGTGGAATCTGCCAGGGGTACCTGCAGTTTGTAGACCACAAGTGAACAACCTCTTGAATGTTGTCATCAGCTGCCTTTTTTAATGGTGGAAAATCTTCCAACTTGCAATGGGCTTTTATCTAAAATAGGTTATGCAACAGAATTCTACCATCCAATCCTGAGGTTATGCAGAAAGCTATTGAAAATGCATGATACATGTTATTTTACATAATTGTGTTTTATGTGCAGAACACCTTCTAAGTTATTTACTCTAAAAAGATCTGTGATAAAACATATGTTGACCTTAGTAACATTTGGTTGTTTGTTGTGGTGATTGTTTGTTTGTTTGTTTAATTTTCAGTGTATATGGTTGTTGAAGAGACAGCATTTTCCTGTGACACCCTTGCATTTGAGAGACAATGTGGGAACAGAAGACTCATTTAATCGGGAATGAATATTTCTGTCAATTCCATGTTTCTTTCTGGCATATCGATGCGCTGAGACACTCGGTTGCTGAACAGTGGCCCCCTGGTTGTTTCCTCTGCACATAGTACTGTGAACCCCAATGGTTGTAAATGCAGCAACAAAGCAAAACCATCAAGTCTGGAGCAACTGCAGTGTTTCATATCCCAGAACATGAACACAGTGGTGTTGCCAGTATTGTCAAAGCAGCAGACTTCTGACTGCAGGGAAATTCAACGTTACACCTCAATCAATGGAGATAAGGGCTCTGTAAGAGTCAGCATTTATGTTAATTAGAATGACTGAGATGTTTGTCTATTTTATCCTTTGATCCCTGTTATCCATAGACATGTGTGCTCAAGCTGAAGAGTATTTCTTTGACTAGAAAGCCCACAGTGCTTTTTTGCTTCTTGGTATTGTCCCACAGGACTATGTCCCCGGACTCAGTGGAGGGGGATTTTCAGAGAGGGTTACTGAAAATCTTTTCTTGGCTGGAAATTGTGTATAGGAAACATCCACAGATGAGGGCATGGAAAAGCAGCAGACATTAAAACTACTACCATGGGCTGCTTCTCCCTTCTCAGAAACCCTGGTTGTGTATTCTCATTTTTCTCTATGAGGAAGAAGTCATGCGAGTGAAGACAAGAGGGGCATACTTCACTTCGGAAGTGACTTCTCTCTGCCCTTCTCCCTCCAAGGTGACCCTCCAAGGGAATCCAAAGAGAAGCACAGTCCCAGAAGAATGTGCTATTGGTAAAATATGACACTTTGCACAACTTAAGAAATGTATCAGAAGCGCATTAAATCATGTCCGTTGATGTGAAGGACATTTCTGTCCTGGATAAGATCACATCTTTGGTTCTTCAGATTTACTGCTTGGCCATGGGAGGCTCATGGAAAGTCCTGTGTATTCTGGTATGAGCTGTGCTGCAGAGGTGGGGAAGGTTTACAACTGCCTTGGGCTGGACCACTGTGAGAGAGCAATTTAACTCTCTGACACGATCTGGACTATAGAGGACAGCTACTGAGTAAATGAGTCTGGACAGCAAGTGGATGAAAAAAATATAAACCAATTAAAAAAAAAAACTGCTCTTTTTCATTTCCAGAGAAGTCTAGGCTCCTGTGAGAGCTTGGTACCTCTTGCTGCCTGCAGGTCCTACTGAAATACCAGCAGCCCGATGTGGCTGGCACATTAGCAGTAGAACTAGTTGCAGTGACCTTGTTTGTGGCCAGCAGTCAAACAGAGCACAGAAAATAGATGCAGAAGGTACCACTGACAGAGTGGCAGCAGTTACTGTTGGGGTAAGCTCTTGCTATTTCACAGTAACATGCTACAGTATAAAAATTGCTCAAGCTGCAATTTTAGCATGTCATGGTGCAGTTTTCACCTTGGCTGAGGAAGACTATGCCTGACAATGTGATGTTTGAAGGTTGTTGGGTTTTTTTGATTGTTTTTTTGTTTGTTTTGGGTTTGTGGTTGGGGTTTTTTTGGTGTTTTTTTGGGGGTGTTTTTGTTTGTTTGGTTGGTTGGTTTGGTTTGGTTTGTTTTTTCCCACGGGTGCCATTATAAGAGTGAGGACCTGAGCCTGTCACCGAGACCTTGATAGTCCACACAGTTCCTGTGGCTCTGCAGTGTCTGTTCTGGAGATCTCTGGGCGCTAGAGCCCCTCACCACTCAGGGTGGCTGGAGTCTTAAATACTTGAAATGAAAGCTGACAAGATGCAGTGTGCAAGTAAGACAATCTGCACAGTGCTGCTTGCAGACAAACTGTGATACTGTGAACTTTCTAACATGAGCAACAAAGTAAACAAACTTCATGGTCACTTTGTAGTTTTTCAAAAGGGACCCAGTCAGAGAGGCATGTCATGTGGAGCACTGGGAATGTGAGTGAGTTTTTGGTTTTCCAAAGGCAGGCAAGCATGATTTTGGCCAGAGACACATGATGTCCCCCTAACCCTCCCACCCCAAAATAGGTGGTACTTGGCAGAGACAATCCAAGCCAGTGGTGCTGGCAGGAAAGTACCCAGTCCTCTCTCTCCAGACTGGCATCTATTCATAGGAGAACAGTCCTGAATAAGAGAAATAACCCCCCTGCTCAGCCTTTCTCAGATGACTGATTCACTCTTTTTATGGAGCTAACCCATGCATGGCCATCCTTTTCTTCCCCAGACAGAAATGATTTGCCATTGAGTAGAGTATGGTTTTTTTCAGTATAGTATGTTTGGTCTACTGAACAGTGCTTGCTGCACACCAGTGAGCCCTCCTGGGGTGCCATGTGGCAGAGAGACTGACAGCTGGGTCCTGTCCTTCACACCCTGTGCACCCAAAGCCCATCACGACACCGTCTTGGATTCAGCATTGCCTAAGAAAGTCATACATTGAAAGGTAGGGCATGGGACACAGTCCCCTTTGCTCTGTTCACCAGAGTAGGGTGTTCATGGAAGCTGATAGCTGTGGTAGGTTTGGGTTTCAGTCAAGAAGAGGGTAGGACTGTGAAGCCATAGACATGGAGGGCAGGCAGCTGACCTGGGATGTCAGTGGGATCATTACCTGTTCTGAAGCAGGTCCAAGTGTATCTGCATTGCCCCTGGCAGCCTGTTTGTTCCCAAGTATTTTGGACCAGCTCACCACTTCTGTGTCTGAAGTTTCTTGAAGATCACTAGCATAACCACCACATGACAGCAAGTCTGTGAATTTCAGCATTTAATATTGTTCTAAGTATTATTTGCAGTGGAACCCATTTTCTAGCCTAAAAAAAATATTCCTTCATTTTTCCCTATAAATCATGCATTTCAGTCCATTGCAGCTCCTCTGGCTCCTCTTTTCTATGTTATCCCATCCACCCACATCCCCTGAGGCACCTAGTGCCCAAGTATGGGTGCAGGGCTGCAACTCAGGGCTCCTAAGTGTGGAGCAGAGCAGAGTAATTGTTTACAGCACTTGCTGCCATGTCCCAGAATGACCTTTGTCTTTTTCCCAACAGTATGACATTGTTGATTCATGCTTGCTCCCTGATTTTACTCTGACCCCCAGAACAGTTTGCACAGCAGCCCAGTCCATCTCACCAGTTTGTCCTTCTGGGCACCCACCTTTTCCCTCCTGAATGCCACCCTCCAAGTCCATCTCTCTGAGTTTCACACTGCTGTTTTATTTTTTCCAGGCTGCTTTGAATTCCAGTTTTGTCTATGAAAGAGCTGCTCAGGTCTCTCCAGCCTCACTCTGTTGAAAATCGTGTTGAAAATCTTACTGAAAATCTTAGTCTGGAGAAGAGGAGGCTGAGGGAGACCTTATTGCTCTCTACAATTACCTGAAAGAAGGTTGGAGCAAGGAGGGTGACAGACTCTTCTCCCTGGTGATGTGTGACAGGACCAGAGGCAATGGGTGCAAGCTGCACCAGGGGAGGTTTAAAATGGATATTAGGAAACATTTCTTCACTGAAAGGGTTATCAAACATTGGAATGAACTGCCCAAGGCGGTGGTGGAGTTGTCATCCCTGGAGGCATTTAACTGGTGGGACAATAGAGTCCAAAGGGTGGTGGTCCATGGTGCCAAGTCCAGCTGGAGAGCTGTCACTAGTGGAGTCCCCCGGGGATCAGTGCTGGGTTTGGTCCAGTTTAACATCTTTATCAGTGACACTGATGATCGGACAGACTGTCTTCTCAGCAAGTTTGCTGATGACACAAAACTGGGAGGATTGGCTGATTCACCTGAAGGCTGCGTGGCCATCCAGCGAGACTTGGACAGACTGGAGAGCTGGGCAGAGCAGAACCTAATGAGGTTCAACAAGGATAAGTGCAGAGTCTGCATCTGGGGAAGAATAACAAAGTACACCAGTACAGACTGGGAGGTGATCTGCTGGAGAGCAGCCCTGTGGAGAAGGACTTAGGAGTCCTGGTGCCCTTGTGGCCAGGAAGGGCGATGGTATCCTGGGGTGAATTAAGAAGAACGTGTCCAGCAGATCGAGGGAGGTTCTGATCCCCCTCTAATCTGCACTGGTGAGACCTCACCTGGAGTATTGTGTCCAGTTCTGGGCTTCCCATTTCAGGAGAGGCAGGTATCTACTCGAGAGAGTCCAACGGAGGTCTACAAGGATGATTAAGGGACTGGAACACACGTCTTATGAGGAAAGGCTGAGACGCCTTGGGCTCTTTACTCTGGAGAAGAGAAGCCTGAGAGAAGATTTGATAAATGTTTATAAATATCTGAGGGCTGAGTGTCAAGAGGAAAGGGACAGCCTCTTCTCACTTGTGCCCTGTGATAGGACAAGGGGGAATGGATATAAGCTGGAGCACAAGAGGTTCCACCTTAACATGAGGAGGAACTTCTTTACTGTAAGGGTCACAGAGCACTGGACCGGGATCCCCAGAGAGGTTGTGAAGTCTCCTTCTCTGGAGATTTTCAAGACCCGTCTAGATGCGTTCCTGTGTGACCTGTGCTAGATTGATGATCCTGCTCTGGCAGGGGGGTTGTACTCAAAGATCTCCAAGGTCCCTTCCAACCCCTGACACCCTGTGATACTGTGATACTGTGAAATGATGTGTGGACCTGGTACTTAGGGACATGTTTTAGTGGTGAGCTTGCAGTGTTGGGTCAAAGGTTGGACTAGATGGTCTTGAAGGTCTTTTCCAACAAAGACATGCTGTGATTGTGTGAAGCCAAGATACAGCACATCTACAGCATGCCCTTACCCACCAGCCCTGTGACCCTGCCAGAGAAGGAAATTCAGTTTGATATAATCTGCTCTTCACAATCCATGTTGGCTCTTCCCCTTCCTCTTGTTAATCTCTGAGAGACACAGACTAATAATTTGTCTAATGATTTGGCTGTGTATTTTTCATGGTGTCAAACTTTACTTGACTGCTCTATCGTTCTCCAGGTGGTCTTTCTTTTCATTTCTAAATTCGTGTACCATGCTTTTCCCCTCACTTAGTGAATCCCACATCTCAAAATTCATTCACACCTGGTTTATTAGGAGCACTCTCCTGGGGATTGCCAGGAGTGCTGGCAGTATGCAATGAATAAATGGCCAGTCCTGTAGGCAGATCTACATACACTTACTGGCCAGCTTTCACTGAGCTGTTTTCCCAAAAAGCAGTTTGCTGCTTTCCAACACACAGCAAGAATGGTGTCATGGGAAGAAAGGCTGCTGCAAATCAATCAAATCAAAATCTGTTGTGTAATTCTGGGAGTTGAATTCATCCCCTGAGAGGTGGGTCTCTGTACAAAGGCCTGGGACTGATGCCTGAGATGCCCAATAGAAGCACTCTCATTTGCTGTATTTTTTGAAAGTGTCACAGGGAGTTAGCTGCTCCAAAATAAAAATATATAAATGAATATAGTGCAACATCCTGTGTTCACATCTCCTAAAATGTCTTCTGGTTGAGTTCTGCCCTATTCCCTTGAGATTCACTGCTGAGTTTTCTGAATTTGGGAATGATGTAATTTCCTTGATCGTAGCATGATCCCCCAGCCACCTAATCCTGCGCTACTTGCACCTATCCACATGTCTTCAATCCCTGTGCAATACCTTTTACAGATGCTTTTGTTAAAGATAGGCATATGTTATAATAATAGTAAAATAACACATAACTCTCACAAGCCTTCACAGTCATTAGCACTCACGTGGATGTATGCAACCTCATTTTTTATGTCTATAATTTTATTTCCATAAATTTTAAATCCATATCTAGGCTGTGGGATTTAATAACAGGTAACTAATGCCTTTATGAATCTTACTGCTGGTGCACTTAACTGTAGTGCAGAGTATAAAGCACAAGAGAAAATTTCTTTTCTGGGGACCATATGTTGAAAGAATAAAGCCCTAACTTAATGCTGTATCCTTGTGGAGTGGCACAGTCAGTGAAGCACTATTAGATAATGGGATAAATATTGTCAAGTTCCAGACTACTGTTTAAGCCTGTTGCTATAGCAATTTGAAATTTTGTTCTATCAACTGATTAAAAAAGGGGGTGAAACAACGTGTTGGTATTTAATTCTTCCCAAATTTGATGCATTGACACCACTGAAACCAGAATCATAGTCATCTGCTTTTAAAAGAAAAATGGAGCATGGGCATCTCCAGGCCAAGTTATTCTGCATAGGCTTCCACCCTGGAAATTATTTTTTCATATTAATGGAGGAGAGCAGTCTTTTCCCTGCTCACTCAGCTGATGCTTTAAGGTACACAGCTCCAAACCAGATGCCACTGCCTATTTTTGGAGCCACATAAGTTTATAATTTCATGTGAAGGATAAGTGTTTTAATGGGTAGTTGCAGAAGGGCCCGGGGTCATTTAGTGAGCTTTCCTGAGCAGCAAATGCCGAGGGTCTTAAGCACAGTGCAGGAAGGCATGTATCATCCATAATGTATGAACCACCCGAGCAGATTTTCTGCAGTGTGAAAAGATGGTGTGAGTGCATCGGGAAGCAGCAGAGATGAAGGTCAAGAACCTGCACAAGCCTGGGAGGACTCAATTATCCGTAGGATGAGATGATGGATCAAGCATTGACTCCTACCCAAGTCACTTCTTCATAGCTGTAGCAACTGTGTGCAGCACATGTTCCTTAGCAGGACCCAACAAACTGACGGGTAATATTTTTTTCCTTCTTAAGCATTTCTTTCTATGCCTTTAGTAAACCACAGTGTAACCTTCTGAGACAGCATCAGTCCCCTTCTGCATGTACAAGGTGATGCAAAGTGTGTGTGATTTGAGAAAAAGTTTCTTTTTAATTTGTCCCTATGTTTTTTGCTGCTATCTTTATAACCAGTTAGAGGTGTTCTCCTATGTAGTTTCATAGGATTTTTCAGTTCCTTTTTGTTAACATAAAGCTCTAGTTTAACTTTCGGCATTTTGTAATACTAAGGCTCTAGACGGCAAAGGAAAGTGCTTTTCCATCTGTAGTACGCACATTGTGCTGGTCTGTAAGACAGAAGACGGGTGGTCTGTGGTTGGATAAAAGAAGAAAATCAAAGCACACCCATACGCATCCGAGAAACAAATAAACTATGAGGGAAAGCAGACTTCAAAGTTAACATCTGAAGTTTAGCATCAGTTACATTTGGCTGTGGAAGAAAAGGGAATTGGTGGCACTCTACAAGCTGGCTCTTGATTTATTTATTTTTCAGGACCATGTAATGCTTTTGGAATAAGCAATGTTAAAAAGCACTTTTGGGCAGTATTGCCCGCACTGTTGCATAAGAGTTATGGAGAATGCAACACCACCATGTGAAATCTGCTAAGTGCCTTTATCTCATTGTCTGGGGATAGTTCAGTTGCTATTGTCTTTGATTTGGCACCATACTGCAAGTTATTAAATAGGTGGCTGTCTGCTCTGAAGTCTGTGTAAAGTCCTTTGATGTCAAAAACTGATAAAAGTGAGCTTCACTGACTAGTATGAGACAGGATTTGTCACTCTGGTGAGTTTTAGTACCCTCATGGGCACACTCGCTGTCCCCACGGCCCTGTGCAAATGCAACCCTGGAAGGGTTAAATCTTTTCATTGCTAGTGACCGATTCACAGCCTTGGGTCCAGCCTTTCCCAAGGAGCAGCCTTTCCTCCTTCTCAACGCTCAGAAACCAAGCAACTGGCGCCCCGCCCACATCTTGTTTGTCAGAAACTGGGATCCTTCCTTTTCCAAGTACATGGCCAAATTGCAGTGAGTCTGCCTGTCTTGGCCTAGCAATGTCCTAGGGATGAAAATATTTCTCACAGCTCTGGTGACTTGCTGCTGGTGTGGAGACAGCTCTCAAGATCCACTGGATGATTTTTTTTTTTTCCCCCACTTTGCAGCTCTGGCAGGTATGAATGTTCTACTAACAGCTCATTAAGATAGCTTTTTTGCAAGGCACGGCTTTGTCCCTCCTCTGCACTGATGTTGACATGCATCACCTAGAAATGATGATATACTGGTGGAAGGAGTGGAAGGAAAGGGGAGAAAACACTCTGCTCTCACCTTTTTGACTGCCCACCCTCTACAATGACCATGAACACCTCCAAGGGCTACCCCCTCACTCAATTTCATGCAAGGCAGATTAATGAGGAACAACTGTCTTATTTGCACCTGAAACTCATTTGGAAAATTCTATGCTGCAGCTGCAACTGAAAGGTTCAGGACGAGGTTTTTTAATAATCTACCCTGAAGCACTGTTGATTGGGCTGCTGGCAAAATCTCTGGATGACTGATGGGGGGCCACAAAAGGCCTTTGCACACTTGTTAGGTCTCCCCACATAGCTGTCACTTAGATCCTGACACACAGAGTTTATAAATATTCAAAAGGTGGCAATCTAGTTATTTTTGCATCTGTAAGTTTTCTCGGCAGTAGTGAACAGAAGCTGCTACTCCAGCCTGGAAACTCAGGCTGTGTGTGTCCTTGACTCCTTTTTCCATGGGAAACTGGCAGACAATTTCATTCAGCATCTCCTACAGTGTTCTGCTACAAGCACTGTCAAACACCTCCTGTGCATAAAGCATCCTGGGAGCTTTCTCAGCTACATGCTGTGATGTGCATATTTGTCTACTTGCCTGATTCATGATGCAGCTGCCCTGCTTTCAATGGCTGCAGAGGATTTGCCTCTGAACAAACCCTTCTCAGAAATGCCCAAGGTATGAACCTTATCCACAGCCATTTTTAAGAGCTGCCTGTGATTTTTACAATAGTGTGCACTTTCTGGGTCAAACTCTGTTGGCATAAAGCAAGACAGTGTCGAAGACCCAGTTAACCAAAACCAGTTGATCTGATGGAAGGACTTACACCACTGAGGACAGTTATGAGCTTACTCTCAGCGAGCTAAAGTTAGGTAGAGTTTAATTCTACTTTTCTACTGGATGCTGCTGTCCCCTTCAAGATTGTCTTTGTTCTTGGCTATATGGACAAATCTGTTGGGAGTAGCACCACTTGCTCAGCGTTTTCTGCTGACAAGACTGAAGAGGGAGATCCCTCATTTTGGAGCCACAAAACCCCCTGTGCTTCCCTTGCAGCATGCCAAAACGGGCTGGCAAGGAAGCATGTTGCAGGTCCCCTTCTCTCCAAGCTTGAGAGATGGGATCTTCCCTTAGGGCCAACAGGAGTTTTCTCACAGGCAGAAGCCCAGGAAATGTCTCAGCTGCAAGTTTTGGGTGGAGGAAGAGGAAGAGAATGGCCAACTAAATATCATCTTGTTGGGCTCACAAAGATCAAAGTTTGAGCTCTGGGGCAGCACCTTTCTGCAGAAGCCAGTGGCAGCATCAATGAGAGTGGAAAATGTACACTTCTATGAAGCAGTAGCGTGTAAATGAAGCAAAAATTACTTGGAAAAACAATATGTAATGGAGCTGTGCTATTATGACTGAGAAGAAAATGTGCTCAAAGACAATATGGATGAAATTGCTAAGAAGACAATTCACCTAAGTTGCACAGAAAAATATTTGGACACCCTTAGCTCACTAGCACACCCAAGGAATTCTTGCAGGAGTTATTCTTCCGTCTTTATTTTTTAGCTTTACTTCTTTGAGATGTAAGAATGTTTTCTGAAGTGCCTCTGTAGGGACCTGTAACTCTATATATGGCATCTGTGAGTTTAGGGAGGGAATGTGAGCAGGCAGATGTAGCCACCCTCTGTAGAAAGGGTTCTTGAAAAATGAAGAGTAACCCTGTAAAACTGAGACGCTCTCTAATAACTGGGAGCAGTTGGCAGGTCTAAGCATTGGACAGAGCTAGAGGCAGGTATGCATATGCAAACAAAAAAAAACAGATATGAAACTAGATAACATTTATTTTATTTAATCCTTTGTAGAAGCACATTCCTGAAAGTAACTAGAGCTCCGCATCTCACATTTATTTCAGGAAAGCTGTTTCTGCAGCCAAAACTGTGCAGAAGGAGCACACAGCTTCAGCTGAGAGAGATTGCCATGCTCCTGGTGCAGGCTCGGGGCCACAGCTGGCCTGTTGAGTGGGCAGAGCTGAGCATTGCACAAGAAACGTGGAGATGGGCATGGTGGGCAGAACAACCACTGCCATGGGTGTGACAAGGTACAGTCGATGCAGCCAAGCCCCTGGAGGAAGACAGAGATTCTTTGTGAACCAAGGGGTGGGAGCAGACGCCTTGCCCCAGACCTCCAAGTCACAGTTTGTTTTCATCATGTTTTGGGGTTTTTTTTTGTCAGGATGGCTGGCCACTTCTCTCTGGTTTAAGCCTATCTTCCATTTCTTACTGAGAAGCACTTGTGTGCTGTTCCTTATGGCCCAGAGAAGCAGGTCTGTGGCACAGGCATGGAACGCTTTTCCCACAGTAGCCCTGGATACCTTGTCATGGTTTGAAGGGCTCAAGTGCATCCAAGGTTAGTTCAATAACATGCATTTCACCGGGTTTATGGACAGATGGGATAGCTTTCATTAGACCAGCTGATGTTTGAAACAAACCCAAAAAGGGAAACTGACGGACACACAGATCTTTCCTCAGGACTCAGAATGCAGCAGCATCTTCCAGACAAAACACTGGTTAGAGACAATAACTCCTTGTTCAACTCTGTTGTGCTAGCTGACCAGTCAGCTTGAGAGAAAAAGGGCTGTTAGAGCCTGTGGGGACAAGACAGGGTTTTAGCAAGGGAAAGGCGATAGCATGTTTATTCCTCCAGAGCAAAACAGGGGGGAAACAGGCCAGCAGGCAGCCCATGTGGAACAAGCATCATTCAGCTAGACAGAAGAGAGATCAAAGTATGCCTTAAATATATGCACTTTGTTGAGTCCATAACATTTGTTGGTTTTTTTTCACTCTAGTAGAGTTAAGCATTTTCCATGTCAGGGTTGTCTTTTGGAGTTGCATCAGAAGTCAGCCTTCAGGACAACTCTTTTGAGAGATCAGAAGGAACATGTAGTGAAAAATATTGTCTACATGGTATCTGGATGATACAGTCCTTTATTAATTGTCCAGCAGAGTTCACTCCAGCACATATATGTTGTCCAATTGCATAGTTTCTACAAATCCTGTAGGGCATGGGTATAGTGTGTGTCATTTTTCATGGTGAGCACGTGAAATCTCCCTAAACTGCATCAGGCTACTCAGAAGGCAGTTGTGGCGGTGGCTGCAGAGAAGGTCTTACAGACTTTTTTTCTGCTTGTTGCTGTTCATTTGTTAAGGGTAGGTTTGTTTTGTTTTGCTTCTTATTATGAGTTTATTGAGAGTAGGGGTCATTTGAAAGTTAGCAAGTTAGATGCTGGAGGAAATTTCTTTCAAAACACATGCTCTGCTAGCGCTGGTTGTAGTTGCTTGATGATTTTCCATGTGGATCCCATTAGGGTTTAGTGTGTGAAAACCAAGGGGTAGAGTCATTTAGTTGGTTTGTGTTTCTGCATTGAAGTAAGCTTCTGGTTTCTCATTTGCTGTAAGGTAAAAATGGTTTATTTGATAAGCAAAACCCTGTCCTACACCAATGAAGTAAGTGTCATCATTCTGTGACCTCCTGACAGTCTGTTTTGAACAGGTGCAAGCTCAGTGGACATACATGTGTTGATCTTCAAGCATGCTAGTGCATGGAAGACTTAACGTACCACTTCTCTAATGATGGTTTCCATTGAAGCTCGTGGAGGTGTAAGAATATTTCAGAGACAACCTGATGGCATTGCTGATTACTGAATTTGTAATGGAAACTGAAAACAAAGTACAGGCTTCTAATCCAGATGGTGAACATGTGATTTTTGAATGTTGGTTAAAGCATAGGCTTGGTGACATAGCTATTTAAAAAGAAAAATCTTCTGTGAAGTTTGTTATAAAAAGATGGCGTATTTGGGGGTAAACTGTGTGCCTATGGCCTCAATTAATTGAAAAAATAAATAAATGGGGAGGTCAGGGATGAAGTGGATGAGTTTGATGGTGTGTTTTGGTTGGGAATCTGTGACTACATTTTATTTTGGAGGTTTTTAAGAAAGGCTGCAGCAGTCTCACAAGGGATGTTGTTGAACAGGAGATGCTTGCCTGTGGTAGTATGAATGGTACTAATTTGGGGTGCTTTATGTTATCCAGCCCAATGCTAAAAAATCCTCATCTTTCTGTGTAAGGGCTGAGGATCATTTTTCTGCCTTGTGATAATTCTTCAGGAAAGCTGGAAGCAGTTGATCTTCCAAAGTTGTTGGGGTTTTTTGTGCATTGTTGGCTCAGGAAAGCAAAAGCACTGAATTCAGGATTGTTGTCTCAGTGCAACCTTTGTGCGCCTCAGGGCTTCCCAAACTCTGCAGCCAGGCAGCTGACCGGCCTTTGCCAGCAGCCAGGCTTGCGGCTGCC
>JANHFX010028837.1:101861-121622 GCA_027560015.1 Chloroceryle amazona
CTGCCAGCGCTACGTGTGCACGCATGCAAAGAGCTGCCTATTCTGCCTGCCGCCTGCTCTGCCTTCTGCCTGACCTCCCGCATCTCCCTCTCTTGCTCAAATCCTCCTGTGGAGGAAGAAGTTGCTGCACGGCTGAGGAGTTGCACAGGCAGAGAGCTAGGGGCATATACTGGGATTTTCGGTCGTGTTATCCTGAGCTGGGAAGCTGTTTGTCCTCCTCCAGTATTCCAGGAAGCCGGCCTGAAAAGAAGTCCTTATCATGTGCTACAAGCCGGTCGTGTTCACAAAGATCTCTTTGTAACACCCGTGTCTGTTGCATTGTTCCTCTCCAACAAAACTCCCCCACCAAAGCTCTGGCGTACTTGGCGCTGCAAGTGCCAGGCTGGTAGTGCAAGGGGTGAATTCCTGCTTGTTCTTCCTGTCCTGCCTCCTGCCTCCTGCTATGATGGGCAGGAGAATGCAGGCAAAATGTGGTGGTGCATCCTCTCTGCAGTCCATGTTTTTCACCAGCTTCACATTATTAGGTGGGAAAATGTTCTGCTGTCCAGACAGGTTTAGATTGCTTTGCCTAGTGTCAGACCTAGCATCTGGTCTCTGACCAGATGATGGTGAATAGGCATTTATTTTGAACACTGGCTGCTCAGTTTATGGGAAACTGAAACACTAACCTCTTCATCATACTGGAGAGTTTTTAACACTCATATGGAGGGCTCCTTGGTGTGTTTACAAACTACACTGCCAGGCACCTGGAAGCATTTGACAGCTTTTTAGCCTAATGCACTGGTTTCTGGCCACTGGGGCAGGACACAGAGTCAGGAAAATGGACTGCTATCAGCATAGCCAAAGGCTGTACCTTGAGTTTCTGTTGCTGGAGGCTTTACCTGAATCACCATGCAATATTGTTAATGCTCTCTGTTTTTTCTAGGCAATCTTCCCTGCATGTATTCCCTACAATTTTCACTACCTTAGAGGAAAATCAGGAGAGTTTTCCAACAATATTTCTGTTGAAGTTGCCTTGTATTTTATAACTGGCTTAACATGGAGGTAACAGAGGTAGGGGACAGTAAAGACCCTCTCTCTTTCATCCTCTCTGCCTCTGCATTTGAGTCCTGAAAAGTCCCTCTAAGGCATCCATCTGCTCCTAGCAAAATCCAGTCAAACACCTGTGAGCCAGATGTAAACAGCTGCATAGGAAGTGTCATTTGTGATCCAGCCTTAATACAAACCATACTTATAAATGGCTCCATAAAAAAGAGAAAATGCATCGCACAGGTAAGTAGCACCTCTTTTCTTATTTTATCTTTCCTTTTATCTTACTTGCTTTCATGTCTAGGGTATGGAGGACACTTTTGTATGGCAGGCTGAATAGAAGCTGAATTTCATTAATCTGGCTTCGGTGTATTAGAAGTAAGTGCTTAAGTCATGTGCTCAGTTTAAACATTTAACTGCTTACCTGAATAGGGATACTCTAGTGCTATTATTTACCTTCACTAACCCTAGTGGCTAGCCTGGCAGGCTGGCTAATTCTCTCTTTGATATTTAACTTGGTGCATGTAAAACTACATAATCTAAGACTTTCTGATAGCAAATCCCTTTAAATGCTGCAATCTCTAGGCAGTGCAGACTTTGCAAGGGCATTGCCTTATAGCAAAGTACCTTCTGAAGACCCCTCTAGGTAAGGGTAATGTGTCTTTTGCCTTTGAGACACCAGTGTTACAGGCTGCAGCTGTCCTTGTTCACCCCTCCAGGGCTGGCTTTTCACTACTTGCTTCCCATTACATTTTCCATTTTTGAACACTCTGGGTTGATACCCAAAACCCCTTTTTTTGTTGTTTATTTTTATTTTAAACTTTCAGCTTCTTGCCTTGTCCAAAGACCACTATTAGCAACTGTAAGGACTGCACTGACTATTTTCCAATAGTCTATATGCCTTCGCTGACAACTTCAACAAATATATTGAATTTCAATCTGGGTCATGATATTTTATAATCTCATATTTTACAATCTCGCATTCCAGGCAGTTACAGTGTGATTCTCCCGTCATTGCAAGTTCTTCACATTTTTAGCAGGCTGCTGAATAGTTCATGTTGGTTTCTCTCTAGTAGTTGCATTATAAGCCCCCAAGGAAACGTAATCTGTAAAACAGACTCAGACTGGATGTTAAATCAAGGTTATAAAAAAGCTTGCACTTTCTTTTCTTAATTTTATTTCTTTTGATTCCTTTGCTCCTTTTCCTTCTTTTCTGTTTTTTCCTCCTTTCTTTCTGCCTCCTCTTTCTTCATTCCTTTCTCCTTCTATCCCTGCCTCCTTCTCGTTCCTCCCTCCCTCCACATCTAGCATGTATCTGTTTTCATTTGTCATAGAGGGTGGGAATCTGCAGGAAAGAAGAAAGCCTTGAGGTTTTTCTCACCCACCATCAAGCAAAGTTGCTGAAATGATCTTGTATCCTCAAGAAGCAGGATCAAAATGTAAATGATAAATAAAGGCAAAGTCAATACACTGCTTTTGCAAGCCAATCTCAGATAAGTGGAGTACCTTTAAGTATACCTTTAGTGTTTTTCTAATCAGAACTCAATAAAGCACTATGGACTTGATACTTCCAGCCAATTGCTTCATGTTTACTTTATAAAACTAACAACAGCCGTTAACTGGTATCCTTAATTGTATCCTTACAAAAATCTTAAGGGCCAAATAAAAGACAAATCTAGATATAACAAGCACATGTCTATCAGGTAGGTTTGCACATGCATGTAGTCCTATAGCAGCCGCCCAATATAGAAGGAAAACAGGGCTGGAGACCTTGTCAATGCTTCCTTAATTTAGGAGATTAGTTAATAGTGGTGGTCTTCTCTAAGGGTGCATATTCTGCCATCTCTGCGATGCTGTTTCCATGGTATCACTCTGGCGACAAGTCCTGAAGAGGTGGGGAGAGACCGGAGTCGAGTTTCTGCTGGTACTATCGCACGTAAACATGAATCTACTTAATCTTCAAATGTCAAAAGAAAATGTAGAAATGTTTGGCTCGGCTGGCAATACCATTTGTAGTTTGGACACTTGAAAGTTAACGATTCACTAATACAAGCCTTTCATGCCTTATTTGCTTTTACTATCTCCCTGTCCTTTTCCCATCAAACACTCTTCAATCCAGTAATAAGTTGAATAATTTTTGTTTCTGTTCCAGGAAGTTCTAACAACAAATTTCAAACTTTAATGGGAAGCAAGAAATGGTGCAAAGGAAATACTCCAGCTTGGAATTTTTTTCTTGAGAGCAAATTTGCAGAACAATGTTTGGATAACTTAATTTATAAGGACATAACAGAAAATGGAAGATGACATTTAAACATGTTTAGTGTCTGGGCAAATTCTTAACATGAAAAAAACACTTTGGCTTTCTTTGAAATCTCTGCATTAAGACTGAGTTTCACTATTGAGGGGAGAAAATTAAAAATTAGAAAAGAGCCATAGAGAGTTTGGTTTTCTCCATCCAGAAAGAAGAGTTTTCATTTGGAAAGCAAACAAGAAAGAAAGTAGACTTTGCAGGGTTGAGTAGCCCTTGTTAACAGTTACTGGCACCATACTTGAATCTAAATGAGAACTGTAGACTGTATTGGTCTGTGTGTTCAGCCTCTGCAATTATGCTGCAAAGAGGGAAAAAAAAAATTATGCCACCTCTGTATTAAATCTAAAGGCTCCAGCTTGTTTTGGGAAAAGGAGTGATATGGTATAGTACAGATGGACCAAATTAAAAGAAGTCACAAAATGATTCCCAAAAACTTCCAACCATGCATCCACCTCTCCAGATCTATGCATATATAAATGACCAGCTGTTTTGTGATGTCACAACCCCATAGCCTGCTGAAGGCAGTCACCTTCTGGTCCCTGACGTCTGGTGCCTAGGGGGTGGCTGGACAGTGTAGGCATCCTATGGATGCACTGGAAGGTGGCATAACCCTTTTCTTACCTCCCTTCTTGAGCTGTGGGACAACTGCCTTCCTGAGAAAGCCCATTGTTGCCTAACACAAGTCGGAGCTGCTCCAACCCTCTCCTTACATTTATTTTCCTTTCTCACATGTGGTTTCAGTGGCACTGTGCAATCCATCGCCATCCCAGATTGGTTTTGTATAGAGATCTTCCTCCACTAATACTCCTTTTTCTGTTTTTCTCCTGTTATTAATTACATTTGTTATAGTCTTGGGTGAGGCATTTTTCTTTTTTTGTTATTCTCCTTTTTATCCTCCCCTGTGAGGGTGGGAGAGGGAGGGGGCTAATAGAGAGAAATCTTGCTCTCTGTTTCATGTGGGTTTGCCCTGAGCCTGAAATGGAGACACCCACAGAAGGGCTGAAGGGGTTGTTCATCCCCCTGCCCTTGCATGAGCTGAAGACAGGAATTAAAATTCTCAAATGAGATTCAAAACCCCCTGATGTATCTTACCTTTCAGTACTGAAACATTCACAAAGCCAAGTAAGGATTTGTTATTTATCAGGAACCTTCACCCTCTAACCCCAGATATAATGTCAAACTATTTGAGGGACAGAGGTCCCTCAGCAGTGATGACAAGGGATACTCCCAAGTCTCTGCAATTAATATGCTTTTGGTCTGTGCCTAAAAACCACTGCTCTACACAAGTACTGTGTTTATAAAGGAGTGGAAGTACAGGATCCTGATGCCTTAGGTACCATGCTTTAGGTACCTGGACAAACACAGCACACCAGCTGCAAAGTGATGCTGGGATTGTCCCATCCCTGCCATCACAGCCCCAAAACCCAAGCCTGCTTCACCAGATTCTTCTGGTACCAATCACTTTTTTTTTCTCTGCCCCTTTTTAAAGATGACGCTTGTCCATCTAGAAACTGCTAATGAACAGTTTGCTTTTGGGACCCCCCACCAGTTAGATGGCAACTCTGGAGCTTCAGAGGGACTTGGACATAGTCATGTGTGTTAGCGAGAACTAGAACTTGTCTCTGCAGGTGATGCTCCTGCACATTCCTGTGCATCTGGGAGGGTGATGGTGTATTGCTTCTGGTGGACTTCGACCAGCTGAAGATTCAAAAATTAATTAGCTGGTGACTGGTGGATTTAGTTCTTATTGTTAGATTTTGGATCCTTTGTACACACCAGAATTACCAGACATGTTTATCATCTTCTGGATATTTGTACTTTTTATTTGGTAGCATTATTTTGACGCTGACAACAGACAACCTTTTCATTTAAGGCCATACAAATGGCCTGGGTAGAGCTGTTTATTCAGAAAAGAAACTATCTTACTAACTGTCATAAATTAGATATATTTGTGCTGGCCACAAAAGTTACAAAATTCTTTGCTTATTCTCTTCTGTGATCATCCTGTGTCCAAGACAAGGTGGTTATGTACATAAATTAAATTTTATATAGTCTTCCAAATTTCGTAGCAGGTGGTGTTTTGTTTTACTATACTGTAAATGGAAGACATTGGGATCAAAGCATGTCTCCCTGCACAGGAGGACACCAATAAACTCTTTCCTTCATGAGAGGTGATAAATGATTTCAGCATTTTAGCAAGGTGGCTGCCTTCACCTGGAAAGTCAGAACTGGCAGTGGCAATTAAAGAAACTGCTTATATGGAGACATCAATGCTTGTTATGAGCAGTGTTATAAGACTGCTGTGCTGAACAAAGATAATTTTCAATTCATTAGAAACTGGGTAGATAAAGCTGGTCTCTCAAGCTCTGTAGACTAGACCACTGAAAAAAATTGATTTGTTTTACAACTACAGAGAACCTGAATTGTAATTTTCTTATTACAAAACTCCAGAAGAGGTAGTCTCTCTTTTCTAACAGCATCATTTTCTCCAGAAAAGTACAGCACAAATGCAAATGAAATGTTCTGTGAAAATGTCAGAATCCCAGAAAAAAACAAGAATCCAAATCCCTAGATAAACAAAATCAACAAAACATAATATTGCTTTTCTTTATCAGAAAGCTTGATTTTAATAATTTTGAGAAGATCTGTTCTGAAGAATCAAACCCATTTCATTTGGACTTCATCATTTGTTTCCCTTAATTCAGGAAACTATTGTGCTGTGCTATAACGTATCTTATTACAACAATCACAGAACCCTAAGCATGACTGCACTGCAGCTGGCAAACATCTGACCAGCCAGCACCCTGTCTCCAACAGTGGCCAGCATTGGACACTAGTGGTGAGAAGCAACCAAGCTTGTGGTGAGGATTGTTCCCAGAAGCAGTCTCACATTTTGGAGCCCTCCATTGCTGGGGCTGGTGTCTGTGCTGCCCTGCCATGGTGGCGAAGCCCACCCACCCAAGGGCTCTAGAACTGCAGCACTTTCTGAGTGTATTGTCACCATGACTTTTCACTTCCTTCTTCCGGCCGCCAGGCCCTAGCCAGCAACACCTGCGGGAGATCTGGAAGCTGCAATTCACCCTTGATGTCAACAGAGGGGAGAGATTTCAGAGGGTATTTCTCCTGCCATATTACCTAACCATGCTGTAAGGAGCTTCAGAAGACATAGTACCAAAAATGCCAGTGTCTTCTCTACACAACAGCTCCTAGTCTTCCTGATAGTTGAATGGGCTTGATTTACTTCCAGTATGACCCTACAGCATTAACTCACATCTCAGATACACCATAAGGGTGAGTTTGCATAACAATTTGCAGGTGACAAATCCAAGAATGGGCAGCTCGGGAACACACACAGGGAGTGCAGTGGTAATAGCAGAGGCTGAGGTGCATCTACTGCACACACAGTTCACAGTTCTTTATTGCACCAACAGCCTGCTCAGTGGCTGCTGCTTCTCTATCATAATGTGTTGTACACAGTCCGGCATCTCTTAAACAGTCTTGCTGGTTATGAGTGTGTCTCTCTTTGGATAACTGATTTTGAAGGCCACTTGTTTTAAGCCAGAGCAACAAAAACTGAAGTTCTTTTGTAAAGCCTTTTGTAGAGCATAGCTATGAGTCCTTCCCAAACTTACCATGTGAACTCAGCACCCTCCTGTACTCTGGCTTAAATGTTGAAACAACTGCACGATCCCATTCATTGGATTTATTACTTCAATAGGTATTGAGAAATACCAAATTAGATACTGTATAGCTGCAAGGGTGAATTTGTCACTGGTGTAAATTTAGCAGTCTCACTGATGGAGCGAATGCAAGCCCTCGTATTTTGCAAACTAGAGCTACAGCCCTGCCATTTAGTCTTTTGAATTGAAGGCATGAGCTTAGCAGGATGAGGCACTCCAGTTCCAAAGCATGTCTTACAGTCGTCGCAAATAGAAGTTACAGGCCTGTAGAAGATTGCAACCCCAACCTAATCTTACAGAGGTTGTACCTACACTGGGCCTCAGTGAAGCCAAGGGCACTGTGAAGGCTCAGCTGAGGAGGGGGGTCAATAATCCAAACTTCTATGAGCTTTGGACCAGTTTTGACTAAGCCAGTCCATACTGCAGAGCTGTTTGGCAGTCATTGCCAAGTCTGTGCAGCTCAGAAACCAAGGAACCTGACAAAGACCTGTGTAATTAATTTATTCATTCATTCATTCATTCATTTGTTCATGCAGTGAATGAATTGCAAGTGATCACCATAGCCCAGCAAGGAAATATGCAGCTCACAGCCATAATTTGAGCTAGTTCTTAAAAGAGCATCCCGAACAAGTTTCTTGTTTATTTTCCTGACGGGTTGAACAATAAACATAAGAAATCAAACACAGAAGTTAATGACATATAGGCAATGTACTAATTAGTGGTGCTTGCTGAGCCTCTGAAGAGCCTTTCACTGTCGAGTGAAGATGTTGGCTTTGCCTGAGATGTCTGCACTGATGCTGTTAGGAAGCAGCAAACCCACTGGTTGTCCAGAGCTCTGGAGCTCAGCCCCAGCCTGCTGCAATGGGCCAAACTGGGAGGGTCTTACAAGGATGTCAGGTTGTATTTCCAAACCTACTCCTCAGAGTCTGACTTGTCCTCATGAGGCTGTGCCCTTGTTAGATATTCTTACATCAGGTACAATGTCTGTGGCAAACTCAAAATCTTTCCACATATTTACAATGGTTTTCAATTAACATATCTGAGTCCCAGTCCCAAGGTCACAGGCTTAGAGCAATACCAGTAAGTCCTATTTCTTTCTCTGTGAGATTTGTCTTGGAGGCAGCCAGCTGGGGTGGCCCAGAAGATAGCCAAGGAGTGGCTATCACCTGTGTATCATGCAAAAGCAGGAAACCACACCTTCATCAGCCTCTTCTAGTTAGCAACATGACCAGACCCTTACTACCCTTCCTGTGTCCTTCAACCTTCAATGTTTTTTTTTTAGGACTGAAAGTTTTTACTTTAATGCTTAGTAGGTAGTGGGAAAACCCAGTCCTTTCATTCTGGCCAACATTTTGAGGTGTGGGGTGAGAGCCTGGACAGAGCCTTTGGCAATCACCATCCTTGCTCTATAAGATTGCATCCAGGTCTGCCTTTTCCTTTGCTCTCAGGGCTGTGGAGAGACACCTTGTGCATGATGCACAAAATGCTGATCTCCAGGCAGGGGACTCACTTGTCATTTTCTTGGAGGTGCCTATAAGAAATTTATTTTTAAGCTTACTTGCACAGTGGTACAGGGTCAAGGATTCTTTAAAGGTTTCTTCCTCTTTCACAAAGTCTTTATTAAAATATACACACCACGAGCACTAGTTAAAGCTGCCTACAAGCCTTGTCAGCTTGCTGGTGCTGCAGGTATGTTCTCCATACAGATCGCCATAGCAAGTACCCTTTGCATCCTTTCCTTGTTAATTGGGATAGATGTATCACTAATGATTGCAGCTCTACCAGGATCTATCTGCACCCTCACTGTGCTATTCCCCCTGCCAGGTATGTGATTTCTGCTGCATGGAGTTGGCAGTCATTGTTAGTTTTGCTGCAGCCCCAGGAAGCTGAGCCATTTCCCAAGCTCAGGTCTGTAGATACTCTTCCCTTTAGAGAACAAGATCATGTATGAAGACCAGAAAGCTTTATGCAGTCAAAAGGTGGGTCTTCTTCAGAGGTTTATTTTCCTGAGAAACACCTCCATTTACCTTTACCAGTCAGTGAGGCAAGGACACCTCTGAAATGAGGATGCTGAATGTACACAATGTTTCAATACTGGCTCCTGCCCAAAAGCATTGCCTGATGTGTCAGGTGTAGTGTGTAGTATTAACCACCTCCTGAAAGCTATTCCCCTCTGGGAGGAGAGGAAAATGTGCTCTGTTCACGTACTGACTTAATTTTCCTTATTAGTTAAGCAAGCAACATTTCCTCCTGTGGATGGATGTGGAGTCCCTCTAAGGATAACTTTCTTCCTGGACTGCTGATTCCCAGAGCAGTGCACTTGCAGCACTCACCTGGGGCTTGGGGGGAAAGGCTCCAGCCGTGCCCCCCTGGAGTGGGGATGAGGAGGGTGAGGTGTTTTTGTGCTCTATTCTGCGGTTTGCAGAGACCATCTCTATTCCCTGGAGTCCCTCATCCTTTCCCACTATTGTTTTGACTTCAGTGCATTCACCCTGGGGGTGAGATCAAGGATGTGACATTTTAGAAATCCCTTACACTATTATAAGCTCTCTTTTTCATTTGCACATGCCTTTGTCTCCTTCTGTGGGGAATAGCTCTTCTGAGCCCTTCCTTTTCTTACCTCATGCTGCCTGTGCTTTTCTTTCAGAGCTCATAACCCCATCAGACACCTTATCAGCTTGTGCAGCTCTGTCCAGCTGGAAATTATATTCATATGCCTACAGGCTGGCTGTCCTTTCAGCTTGTGCCACAGCATTTTTCATGGCTCCTGTGACTAAGCTTGTTCAGTCTAATGATGCTGTCACCATCCTCCTCACCCATGATGTGCACCATAGGTTCATGCTGACAACATAATCTGTGATTCTCAGACAATATAATCTGTTGTGATTCTTACATTTTACATCTTTCCCCGAATGCTGGGCACAGCTGCAGCTTGCCAAGGTATGGCCAATAAATGTGATTTTTCAGTGTCTCCCAGTGCAGTAGACCCAGCTTGTCCTTCCATTATAGGGATTTTTTCAGAGTCTCTTCCCATCCTTACATCAGTCTATTCTGTCTGACTTCCTTTGCTTGGCAAATCCTGATTCCTTTCTCCAGAGTTAATTCTGCTTCCTGCAGTAGCCTCTCTGCTCTGCCCCAGGCAGCAATTGCAAGGGAGGCTCTTGCCAAGGTCTACTCCTGAAGTTCCTGAGACTGTAGCTTTAACTCTGCCACGTGAGGGCAAACTTTCCTTTTTGTACCCTCTATCTGAAAACCTCTTATTGATCATTTCAGCTTTTAGCTGAAATACAGGACTCACATTCCTACAATGGTTTCTTTGCCCAGCAGAACTGATTTGGAAACAGCTCTTGGAATGGTTCTTTCTCCTGCCTTTTTCTGGCAAACTCTCTTACCTTGACTGTGCTCACTTGCAGTACACCACAGTTTACACCCTCTTCTGGTGACCTCTTCAGCTCCAGCATGTCTCAGCTTTGTCAGGTCTTTTGTTATCTCTGGTCTTACATAAAGAATGTTTTCTTAGTTTGTTCTGCTCCCAAGGATGTGGGCTGCTGTCCTTGCTACCCAAAAAGTTCCTCTGTTGTCTTGCTCATCACAGCCCAAGCTGGGGCTGAGGAGGATGGTGAACCCCTTGGCTTTCCATGACCTGTCACCCTTCTGTTCCTTGAGCATCTTCCTGAAGTCAGGAGGGTTCCAGGAGCTTGAGCAGCTGTGGAGAGTGGCAGGTGTTTGGTTATGCACAGCATTGGAACTGCAGAGCATCTCTTCTTGTAGAGATTAATCCAAATCACTCTTTTCTAAAGGTAGTAATGAGGCAGTGGTTTAAAGTGCTTTTCTCAAGTTCAAAGGTGCTTATATTTATAACTGTATGAGTTTTACTCTCTATCTGTACCTGAAGTCTGGTCTGATTTACACACTGTTTCAGGCATGTTCTGTATCAGAAAAATGTTCTTGCTTTTACATGAAAAAAAAGTACCCCAACATAAAAAACCTGTGTAAAATGCCAAAACTTCACTCACATCAAAATCCATAACAAGTTCTATTTAATTCCTTTTATAGAATGGTGGAATAATTAAGTTCATATGTCCATTTGTACTGAATAAACTGAAGTTCACTAACGAAGTTCAGTGAGCTTCACCTCTACTGTGGAGAGCAGAAGGTAAAGCATCCAGCTGTCAAGAACCAGGCAGTGGTGGTACAAAACTTACATGTAGTGCAAGGTCACAGGATGCACTAAAAGCCACAGAGCATTGCCAGCTCTCATTAGGTGAGGATCCGTCCCCTGGGCTGTGTCCTTCTACAGTCTGAATTGCAGCAAGCCATCTCCTGAAGTTTGGTATCTGCCAGCATAGTCATATGTTGCACTGAAGACAGGGTCCATATTCAACTGCGTACGGACATGTCCTCATGGCTCTGCCTCTACCAGCTGCTGGGGCTCCAGGAATGCATCTGAGTTTAAAGGGACTTGTGTGTGTGCAAAACAAAACAAACCAAAATAGTATGGATTTTGGTGCAATAGAAAGCTGTCCATGGTTAGTGCCCAAAAAAAGACTTGTTTATTTAGGAGGTGGAAGTTTTGACTGAGGACATTTGTGAAGCTGGGATTTCAGTGAATGGGCCAAAAATGATTGTTTATATGAAGTGGTATTAAAATGCACAGGTTTTGCAGTTGAGGGTGCAGTCTGAGCATATGAACATTCTACCATAATGGCTTTTGTCCTAATACTAACTTAAACAGTTTCCTAAACATTAACTTGAACTTGCTCAAGGGAAGGGCCTTTCTTTGCTTATAATAGTTTCACATGAAGTACAGCATGCACATTGAAGGGTAACTGGAGTTAATGTCAATTATGAATCACCAATTTCCTGCTCTAAATAGCATTTCTTCTCAGCAACTTCACATATGGCAAAGCTGTCCTGCAGTTTTAACCCAAATTGTTTGGCTGAGACTGAGTTTCATTTAATGTTCCCTTTTTAAACATGAGGGTTTGCACAGGGAGTGGCCACAAAAAGTTGGATGGTAGACAAATTAATTTTCTTTAATTTTTCATAGTAAATAGCATAGAAAACGTTTTCCACCACTTTGCTTATTGCATCTTTACTGCAAGAAAATCATGTCATGTGGGTATTGGCAGCATATTGCAACAAAATACTGCTGACATTACTAGTATCTGGCTTTATCTTGCCAGGCCACTTTTGCTGCTCTAAGTGAATTTATGGGGATTTTTTCATCATTATGGAAATATATTCAAATCACAGTCCTAATCTGATATTATACAGAGGAAGGCAACCATGTCCTTCTCAATTAAGTGGAGATACTCCTGTCACCTTAGTATTTTCCATCTCTTGTTCAAACTGCCCTAGAAATGAAGATACAGTTTGACCCTCAGCAATATGCAAGCTACAAGGAAGCGCTCAGCATCTGACCTTTGTTGAGGGAAGCTACATTAAATCACATTTAGAAACATTAACTGTGAGTTGGTACCCAGGAAAAACTGCCAGTTGTGCCACTAGACTCTGTTTAGGATTTTCTGACAAACTCTGACCTCTTGAGGACCACAGGACAGGAAACAGCAGAAATGTTATTGTTTGGTTATTGTTTGGGGTTTGGGATAGTGGGGTAGAGATACCAGCCTTGGTGCCCAAGGTGCACCATATATTACCCACGTGGGAATGTGACAATGCAAATGCTGGAGAAGAATGGGAGAAATAGTCAGAGACACAGCATACAAGCTGTATCCCAAGGTCCCAAACTCTACATTGGAAAGCTGGGGAGTATGGTTGCAACTCCCCCCTACAAGAGTGTGGCGTTAATATATCTTGCTTTTAGTCATGGTTTGGGGATCCTGTAGGACACCTCATAACTGATCTTTGATACTTGGATAAGGATTTGACAGAATACAGATCTTCACAGAGCAACTCTTTCTACCTCTAACAGATGGAAGAAATACACTGCAGATTACATACTGCACATCAAATGCCATTATCCCACACTGTTTGACACAAAACTTTCCCTGAAGCCTTGGCAAAAAGCAAGATATTTAGCATTGACCTGTGTACAACTGTAGGTATCTGGCATGTTATTTATCTACCCTATATGCTTATAAAATAATGTGAAATGGACTTAAAGACAGGCTTTATCTGCTGTAGACAAGGTATCCAACAGCTGGATGACTATATCTGAACCAGTCACTCTTGGACCCCATTGTTATAAACAGAGATAAATAGATATTGTTAAAAGTAGCTCATCACCAGCAAGTGAACAGCCTTTTAGTAATACCTGTTTGTGGTTGTCACTGACAGTAAGAGGAGCCTAGCAAGGACTGAGATATCTGACTTCAGGAAAGGCGGATAAAGCCCACAAGTGTCTGCAGAAATGCTGATTCCTATTGATGAGATTCAGAGAAGCACCTCTTCAAGTAACTTTCCTCTGTCTCCGTTAGATACCAAGTATTGGCAAAGGAAACCAGAGAGGTGCAGCCAGTCACTCCAAAGGTCATGGGGACAGGGACTATTATGGCCATAGTCTCTTTGAGGAGTAAGTTACTTTACCTTGCAGCAGCCAAAAAAAAAAAAAAAGACACCTTTAAGCTCTTATTTATGGTTTTCTCATAGGATTGAGTTGACATTTTTGCTGTCTGCCCTGATATTAGTCTCTCTCATTGGCTTTTCAGCCAGCTGCCCAATTTCATCTAATTTTAAAAGTAAGGTAGAGGCAGAGAAAACTAAGTTTCTAGAGAATTTCTTGGGCATTTAAGGAGCTGTGGTGCTTAGGCAGGAGCATTGCATCCTTTTGCTGTCCTGCAGAAGAAAACTGAAGCACCTGTAGTTTGGCAGTCTCAGGAGGCAAGGAGCCATGGTGTGCTGGATGATAGCATGTGCTTGCTAGCCAGTGAAGACATGCTGCCCCTTGCTCAACTAGCAGTCCTGTAGGGGCTTTAAAAGCAGCAGACAATTTTGTGGGAAGGAGCAAAGGGAAAGGTGAAGAGATGCACTGAATAAACATTTCCAAATACTGTGTCTTAACAACACACATTCATGGATGCATACAAACATGAAAAGAAGAAGCCCATTTATGTTACAGAAGAATATATATGTCTAGCCGTTTAAATATCCTTGTAATAGGAATCTGAGGTAATGCACAACAGGGATAAAGACGAGATGAAAAAGGTCGAATGTCTAAACCGACTTTTGTGCCACCTACTCCTGCATTAATGTATGTCAGTGTGTAATTTTATTTATTGAGAATATTATTTACCTAATATGGAATTTGATTATTAAACTGATAGAAAATACTTCCTCTAAGAGTTCTGGGTACCTCTGGTCTGCACAAAGTGTATATCCATTATATAATTATTATGTTGCTTGTTACTTTACACTCTCATTAAAATACTTCCATTGTCACATTCCCAACTATGAAAAGAGTAACTATAACCAAGCCCCAAATATAAACCACCCTTTATCAATTCAATAATGGAAGAAAGCATCATCCTTCCCTAAACTTCTTCTATACATCCTAGACCCTCTAACTGCTTGCAGAATTAGTGTGCATGTTTAGGTCTGTGCATGAATATGTAACTGCACTTAAAAATAGTCCTTGCATGTGTACTCCATTCATGGTGTTTGCAGACACAACTAGCAGATTGTCCTGACAAAATATTTCTTGATGTGGAGGTCTGTCATCCACTGCCTCAGAAGGTAAAAATTGCCTGTGGAAGACTACAAAATTTTCCATCACTGGAAATTTTCCATCCCTTCAGATGAAAACAAAAATTTGACTTTGTTTCAGAAGTCTGAATGCATTTCACAACATGCTTGGGATGGAGAGGTGAAATCCTGCTCCTCTGAGGAAGCAACACTATGCTTGATGATGCCAATGAGGCAAAGAATTTGGTCCCACTGAATTGCAGGTAATGGTAGTACAACACTTTTCCAAGGACAAACATGAATCATACGGTGGTGGAATAAGAAAACCTGAAAGTTAGGGTTACAGGTCTGCAATGCATTTCACAGGGATGGAACCAGGGAAATTGGTAGAAGTCCATGATGAGGTAGATATCCACCTCTTCAAAATTACAGCTAGCATCCTTGAAGGAGGGATTTATCTCACCTACTTTTAGTCCAACAGAGACAGCAGAATATATTTGTTCATAGAGAGAAATACTGTTCTTGATGCTGACCTAAAACTGTCCTGAACTGTAAGTAATTTGGGAAGGAAACTCAATTTGCTGCTGGGAGAACCTAAACTTAGTTTTTAGGCAAGTACTGCTAAGTGAGATAAACTCCCTCTGAAGGGAGCTCATATCAGAACTGATGGGAGGAGGATACCTTAGACCTTCTGGAAATCTTATCTAATATTTAGGGTCATCTCAGGTATCTATCTAATCATCTTTGAAAACTGAGCTCTGAGCTCCTGTGCTTTCCACTTTTATTTGCTTCTTCTAAATGACTGGGTTTATGGGTAGGATTAAGTCACAGTGGTTGAGAGAGGCTGAAGATTTATGAACAGCTATGAAAAAGTTATGGGCCATAGAGTTCTTGAGGTGAGCAGAGGCTACATTTGATGCTTCTACTTTTGTGCCTGTGATCATGTGTAAGTTCAGAAGGCCACAAATGAGATTTTCTAAGTCACCATCCTCTGAGGTCAATTAACTGTCAATTAATTTCCACTTACTGCCAAATATGGTCTTGAAGATGAAGATAAAAAATTGAGAGACAATAAAAAATTAGTTCAATATCTGAAGATTTTCCTGTGTTAGGAATTTGTAGCTGTGGTAGCAAACTGTTAAGCATTACTTTTCAAAAATACTGCTTTTTTGAGGTACTACTGATAATTGTTGAATTGTTGAATATAAGTACACTTAGCACCCAAAACCCAATTGATACAGATATTGTCACCTGTAGATCACACACTGATAAGAAACCTAAGTTGCATGAGTAAAAAACTTAAAAATCATTTTCAGTAAGGACTGTGAGTAGGATATCTACTGTCTCTCCTGGAGGATTTCATCCAGTAGCTGCTTTGCCAGGCTTTCATCTTGCCCATGGCAGGTCCTTAGTGCAAAGAACTGGACTATAAGAGACACTTTCTTGCCCATGGAAAAGGACAGACAGCCCAGCAGCATAATGACCAAAGGACCAATAGCCTTAATGTTAAAAGATGGTGTTGGATAAATAAAAAAAAAATATTGTGTGTAGTCTATATGTTTAAGGTAAGTGCAGTACCAGAGCATCAATGACATTTCAGCCTGTGGTTACAGTGGCACCTGTGGGGGAGGCAGAAAGCTGGTACACACATGGTCAAGGAGAGAAACTCAGTGTTGACTTCAGAGGAAAAACAATATAAACACTGAATAGGAGGAAAAAATGTGCAGCAAAACTCACATTCTGAGAATCTTGGTCCTAAGTGGATCATGTTTTCTATGCCATCAGCCAAACCTGTCTCTACAGCAAAGCAAGCCAAAGAATGTGTCCTTTATTGTTTCTGTGATGCTTACTTATCTACAAACCATTCTCCTTTTAGATTATTCTATTTTTGAGGCATAATTTCCATCTGTTCTTTGATCTTATACCAGATAAGACATTTAGCTAATAACATCATCCATCAAATACCAACTTTCTTTTAGAGTTCAAACACATTTGACACAGGACCCCATCCATCTGCTGGCCAGTGCTTCTGAACAGTTCCAGCCTGTGAATGGCCAGTTATGTCGCCTAATTTTTAATTAACTGGCTAAGGTCTGTGCTTCCTGTAATGCTGCAGGATGAGTATAGACCACTCAAAAGGGAAGTGAAACATACTCCTTTGTGAGAGCAGAGAATAAGGTTTGGTGCATCCAGAGCTTGTTGGAAGTGGGATTTTCCAGTGGATGGAGTCTTCTGTCAGCCCTTCAAGGAATTATTTTTTTTTTAATAAAACCACAATATTTATATAAAAGGTTTGAAGAATAACCATTTTCAAATTTGGCATTCTTCAGAGGATGGCAGATAAAGCAGAAAGACCATATTTACTTCTGTGAGCAAACTTCTGTATTTATTTGAGAGAAACTTCTGAATTTCAGGGCAGGTTATCTGAAGCATCAGAACTGCAGATGTTCAGACAAGTATTTCTACAGAAGATGCATGTCTCCTTACCCAATTGGAGAGCCAGGGAATGTCAGATGATTTAGATGACCAATTGTAGTAAAGCAGCACAGCTTGAATTAAGGATACCTGAGATCAATCACAGTTAAAAAAATTCTAAGAGAAGACTGTCAGAAAAAAGGAGATTAATGAGTAATCCAGGGAAAAGGTAGTTTTTCTATGGATATTTTCCAAGTGCAAACAGATATCAAATTTTTTAAATCATTAGTTTCATATTCTTCACTTGGCTCTGTTACATTGCATCTCATTGGTTTGCTTTCTCTTGCACACAGTGCATTTGCTAGGAAGGAATTTGATTAAGGATTTATATTCCACTCGTTTACATATGCCACAGCATGCATATCTCCAGCTCCGAAACAACAACAACAACAACAAAAAGCTCCTACATTTCCTCCTATTTCCTGCCTTGCCAATAATAAGTCCCTGCAGAGGGGAGCTTGGCTGGTGGTGTTTTGTGATTTCTCAGATAACAAGAGCTTCACATTTCTGTGGAATTCCCATTTGCCAGTGAGCTGCTGCTGCCGCTGCCCTGATTGATATATGACTGCAATGGCACTTTTCCATTTGACATTCCCCCTCTCTCTCTCCCCCTCTCCCTCTCTCTCTTAAACAACAGCCCTAACTTTTGTGTGTTGCAAATATAAAAGGCAAGCCATGTGACAGAGGGACAGAAGAACAAAAGCATTTAGAAGTAACAAGACCTCTTTTTAGCTCTCTGAAGAGTCTGACTGGAGGAAGGAGCAGTGAATTTGCCAAAGGTAAGCACACAAATAAGAGATTCCTTCAAATTTTGAGTATTACATGGACTTAAACTGAGCACTTGATTTCTTTATCTGACAAACGCATCTTCTTCTTTAACCATTTTTTAAATCAAAATATGTTGATGTGGTGTTAGCACAGCTCTAGTGCCTTTGTCTCCTTCTTATCCTTATATTTTTTAGTTATGTCTCCTGTCTGAAGGATGCCTGTATGCAGTCAAATAGGTAGACCAGTGTACTTCTAAGCAACTTAGTTAAACATCTCTTCTTGTGACCATGTCAGGCTCATGTCTGCAGATCCTAGCTGTATGGCTTTGGAGTGAATGGGCATGCTGGACTCTGCCTTGAATTCCACAAGAGAGTGCCGGTATCACCAGCACCCTCTTTGTCCCATTACAATAGGGCTCTATGAACACAGCCTGCTAGTTTAAAGCTGGACTGTTTACTTCTATCACTGCTTATGCATGCTGGTCTTTTGCCAGTCATCTGTCAGAGTGCTCAGAATAATTTGAAACAACAGGCAATATTTATTTCTAGCTTTGTGTGTCATGCTTTGCAGGAGCGCTCTTAATTTGCACATTATTATTTATCTAAACTTCTGGGAATCTTTACTATGGACTGGACAGCACTGGTTATGGATTAGGACAGATTTAATATACGCTCTTGATTGGCTGAGACCTACGAGGAAAGCGGCGGTGTTTGCCTTCGCGTAACGCTGAGGGGTATATTTAGTCAGTAGCCGACCCCCTCAGTGTGACTCGTAATGCAGTGTGGCTGCGAAGTCAGTAGCTGACACGGGAGGATGCTGCAGGACCCCAGACCGCCTGCTGAAGGAGAAAGGGAGGCTCTCCTCATTTGCTGGCAGATCATTTTGCTGTGTGTCAGCGTCAGAGGCATGAGCAGAACTGTTCTCTGTGTCTCTGGGACAAAAGAAGAGTTTCACTGTTATGAGCCCATCGATAAAGTGTCAGTGTAGCGTAACCGCGAGACGCGGGAACAGGCGCTGCCAGGAGACAGCCCAGCTGAGGAAGAAATCCCTGTCTCCCTGCTAGGATTCAGGTGAGTGAATTAAATCCTATAAATGTTCATATGAATGAGTCCAGCAGCAAATAAAACAGAGTAATGAAGACGAACCATGTGAAGAGCAATGTCAGTACTATGTTAGCTAACTACTGTAGTGTCAGTGAAGCAGGCTCACACAGAGTGTGTGTTGGGGGGTAATATTCTTGTGGCAAATCTGAATCTGCAAAAAGGTGTATGTGGACTGACTCTTGTGAGACTGTCAGGCAGATTTCTTGTCCTGTTCCTCAAGTTCATTTAAATTTCTCCCATAACCTCCTGACAACACATCTTGTTTCTTCTTGGGACAGATGGCATGACAAGTAACTTGTTAGGGTTTCTGCAGCTCTTTAAAGATGAAAATTTGTTTCCTAGATGCTAGATGTTACTAACAGTTCCTAAAGCCTAGTAGCTGTCCCAGTGGCTGAGAAGTGAGAAATCTGCATATTGGAAAAGGACAGGATAATGATTATTTAAAACCAGCAATGGAGACAAAGTCACTGCAAATTAGTTCATTATTGCAAAGTTACTTTCTAATAAAAGTAACCCAGTTGCCTGGTGGTGTCAATAAATGTGGATATAATAATCATAGTGCTGTTACTTGTTCCTCCTCAAAAGAATATGTACCTTTTAGGACCTTCTTTTCTTTTTTTTTCTTTTCTTTTCTTTTCTTTTCCTTTCTTTTCTTTTCTTTTCCTTTTCTTTTCTTTCTTTTCTTTTCTTTTCTTTTCTTTCTTTTCTTTTCTTTTCTTTTCTTTTCTTTTCTTTTCTTTTCTTTTCTTTT
>JANHFX010028837.1:121722-134003 GCA_027560015.1 Chloroceryle amazona
TTTTCTTTTCTTTTCTTTTCTTTTCTTTTCTTTTCTTTTCTTTTCTTTTCTTTTCTTTTCTTTTCTTTTCTTCTTTTGGATTACTAATGATGCTGATTTTTGCTTAGTCTGTGGGACCTTAGTTATATCTGCGAGCAGTTATATATGTGAATAATTATGAATAAATGTGAGTAATTACTAACCAGCTTGAATCAGGAGTTCCCAATGTGACATGCTTTTGCTAGAATAATGAAATCTTATTTGCAATACTTCTATTGTAATAAATAATAATAAATAAAAGCAAATGTGGAAGGAATAGATGTTTCAAGCTTACAATATAAAATGCAATTTTATTTAGTGAAGGAGTAAAATTTGTGACTGCTGCTGATTACTCTAGCTGAACACTCAGATCTCCATCTGGAGGTGTCCTGTGTAGGTTTCCTGGATTTGTGCAGCACTTGTTTGTCATCAGATGCATGGATGCTGATGATTCCTCTTTTTAGAGAAGGATACTTGTTATAGATGGTCCTGTGTATGGTTTACAATACCCCAGGTAGCTACCTACACGTGATTAATCTCAAAAAAAGCCAGCTCCACCAGAACAATCCCTCATGTGCCACCAAGGCTTGCGATAGCATCTGTATGTTCTCGCTTGCTTGAGTTGCCAGGATTGCAATCTCTTTTGCCTAGGTGGGAGGGAAGAGAGACACCTCCTTGGGAGCTCACATTGATGCTTTTGGTGACTTATTTGATAGGGACTCCTGTCTTCCTTCTCCATTTCCCTTGGGGCTGACTTTGTTCCCTTCCTGGCTTGTCCGCTCTTACATGTGCTAGGAAGCGTCCAACATTGTTCTTGGACCTTGAAGGGAGTTGACTATCTGTGGTGCAAAACCTGCATGAAGCCATTGAGCACTGAGCAATCTGTTTTTTCAACAAGTCTGGAGGGGTTTTTGTTTAACTGAAAGAAAGAAAAAAAACCCCAAACGACTCTATGTTTTTTTTCCTTTCCCCAAATACTACCATTGTAATTCCAACTATAAACATTAGATAGTTGTATTACAAATACTACAAATTCTTCTGCCTCCAATGTCCTATTGAGTATGAGAAGAGACTTTTCTTACAAGTTTTAGAAAAGTTTTGCTACATGAGACCGTGCCACAGCCCCATGTTATTTGAGCAATCCACCTCTTGAGCATGGCTGGAAGCAGCCACATCAAAGCTAGACATAGACACCCTGTGGCAGGCAGCTACAGGGTAACTTGCTGTGGTGAAGGGTTTTTCCCTAACCCCATCAACTGAACTCTCAGAGTCCTAAGAGTTTAGAACCCTCCCAAAAATTCTTAAAAACTAAAATTCTTATGACTGTAACCCTCCCATACATAACAGGTCCTTATGCTGAGCCCAGCTGAACTTTTGCCCTCTGTGATATCTTGTTCCACTGGATCACTGATGGTTGTGTAAGCATGTGTTTCTTTTCATCAGTGTTAAATGTGTAGTCTGCTAGCTCCCCTACCCTTCTCCACGTCCTGGTATCTCGGGATGGGGTGAGTTGCCATGCCCAGATCTCCTTTTTTCTGCTATCTCACTTTCTACTTGACAGCTTTTTCACTAAAATTTCACTCAATGGCAGGAGAAAGATTTAGTTGGGTCAGGTTAGCTTGGATGCCTGAGTCTCCCTTGCCAAGAGCACCCCACTCTGCCCATGCTTCTGTATATGCATATGAAGAGATGTTGCAGTCTCTGCTGAGTGTGATCAGCTGTTATTTCCTTTTTATATGTGTCAGCGTGGAACATATTAAAATTTCTCAGTAGTGGTATGTTAGGAATCCCTCTGATGCCCCACCTCTAACTTAGCAGAACAATAAAAGCAAGGTTGTAGTAAGCCTTTGAGCAGCTGGCTGTCTATATATTCCTTCTTTTTTCACATAATCTAATTCAGACTATTATCCGGGTAGCAGTGGCACTACCACTTCCAGACACCATCAGTCCTTGTCCTGTTTGCTGGAATTTCATTGCATGGCTTGGAGATCCTTTCTACTGCAGATGAGAGTAGCCTTTCTTCTGATGTCAGGGAAATGGGCTGCTGGTGCCATGGAGACACTGGTCCTAGGAATTCCACCTCATTGCTATTTTTCAGCTTCTTTTTCTTATTTCTCTATTTGCATCAATCATTGTTACAGCTCACGCTTGTCACATTTATGTGCTTATTATTACTGAGCTGCAGAGTGTGTCAATCTGACAGCGCGGAGGCAGCACAGGTTATGTTGCCCTTTAAGACATGTGAGTTGAGGATCTAAGTTAATGCCTCAGCTCTGGTTTGGCAAAGGTTAAGCATACCATGGCAGTGACAATCGCATTACTGTCATAGCAGCAGAGCTCAAAGAGAGTGGGACACAGAGAAATGCTGTTCCTCTTGTTAGAAGACATAAAAGTGTTACCATGAGCCAAATATTTAGGTTTCCTAATTATCCAAGGCTGAGGTATATGGATGATGGTCTGAATTTTGCATGTGTGTAAAAGAAGAGAGGATTTTCCCCTATGGCCAGAAAAGAGAGAACATCCCCTTCAATCATGTGCTATCTCCAGCATGCATAGCACTCTTTTCTGGCCCCAGTGGCAGGAATGTCTTTGCTTAGTATTAAAGAATAAGAAACCCATTCCTCCCACTGCATCTATTGATAACTACAGTCCTTTGAATTCTCTGTAAAAGACTGCCCACCTGCTTGTAACACACTCCATCAGGTAGAGGACACATGCCTGAATGCCCTAGGCCTCTCAGCAACTTGTAATTTGGCCAAGAGTCATTTTGCCTCATGTTGGGTCATAAGACTGAAGTAGAGGTAATTACTGAAGCAAATCATATAGCTAATGCTTGCTGGGAATATTTGCACTTTAGCCAGCAGCCACCCTTGCTGGTTTGCCTCCTGAGGGGGATAGGGAGCCTTAGCTCAGCCCTGAGCCTGGTGCTTCACCAAGGAGTGATCCCATACAGCAGCCTCTGGATGAGCAAGTGGAAAACTGTATTCCTCTCACTTTCTGTCCCAGACTCAAGACCATGACTTCTCTGACATTCAGCAAGACACAAGAATAAAGAAAAAATCCAAGGCTGGCATCACCTCACCATTAAATGTCTCTACTAGCTCATTAGAGAGAGATCCCATACATGCTCTTAATGAATCTATTTAAAGTTTCCTGGAAGCAGGAAAAGGAAAGAATAAAAATACAAGTACTCTTTTGTCCACCAGTAGTTATTCTCTGCGAGTGTATTAAAAACCTTTTCTCCATGTTGGCCGCCTGTGCCTGTCTGCTGGCAGGGCGCCAGCTTGCAGTACCCACTAGAGTTTGTTATTTCAACCGCCTAGCAGGACGGTGCTGGCAGCTGCCCCTCTTCTAGCTACCTGAAGGATTGGAAATATTCTTGGAAACCTCAAAAGGAGAGGGAAGCTCAGCCAGCTCAAGTGCTGTTCAGCTTAATTTGTTCCACCTCATGTATTGGGTCCCTGCCACATGAACACTTCTGGGGGCCTTACACAAGCTGCCCCATCAAAGCCTGGGGAACCAGCTGATGTTCCCAGGGGTGCTTGCAGCAGTGACCTCTTTCATTATCTTTGCTGCAATCACTGTGTTGGGTTTTATGCTTCAAATACCATGGTCTTCCTATTTTTTTCAGTATGATTACAGTCACAGGTATTAATTCCCTGGAATATTAAAAGACTTAGAGAAGCCTCAGAGCAGAAAATTATGTGCATGAGTTTCTCTCAACTACCATCAGCTTGTTTGATATTTCTTACTACTGAGGTAGTGTCCATTTTATCTTCTTGGGTATTTTTATGGGACAAAGCTCTGCAGTGGATGTCTGTCAGGCTCAGTCGGACAAGAAGGTGTGCTTCCCTCCTGTGGACACTCAGATGAAGAGGTTTAAGTCTCTTTTGAGCCTGTTCTCCTTTCTACTATCCTTTTCTTTCCCCTCCTTCCACAATCAGCTGACATCAGCTCTGGCCAGAAGTGCAAGCTGTTTGTGTACCCTCCTTGCAGGCACATACCGTCCTGCAACCTGCTGTGAAATGGGTGGATGGAGATCCCATACAGCGGGTGAGAACATTCCCCTTGGTGTCAAAGGGAACAAGCTTCAGCACTGCTGGATGTCAGCAGGTTGAATGATCATCTGGCATAAGAAGGCATTGGGGAAAGCATTTCACTTATTTAGACCTGTAAGGATCTCACTCAAAATATTTAGTTTGGTATTTCCCTGTCTTGGGAGGGGAAGAAACCTGTTCAAATGGTGCATGGAGGCATTTCGTAACAACTGGCCTTCTCTGTGTTCACCTGCTGCCTTCCGGCTGCCACATGGCCATTCGGCAACTTTGTCAGGTGTTTTGAAAGGCGGCTGCAGAGCAGAGCACTGATTTTGATATTATATATATGAGGCCAGCTACTTCAATGCTGGAACAGAAATGGCCACAGTGAAATAAATAGATGAGAAGATGACTACATTTTTATACAGAGCTAAAACATACACTGGAGCTGATAAAGCCTCTGAACTGATTCAACATAAACAAGGATTGGGCACAGCATCTTATGCTGTCTTTCCTACTACATAAACTCTTCTCTTAAACTGCTTAGACGATCCCTTGTACAATTTTGTCCCGCAGCACACAGTGCTTCCGAAGCAGTACCTGCACACAGTGCAGGCACTTGTGGGGACTGGAAGCCATCTGAGAACTGCAGAGACTGGAGGTGGTCTGGGAAGAGATCACACTATGCCATGTGGCTGAAGGGCTGGATAGCCACTCCAGGGGAGTTTAATGTCCTAGCAGAGACGTGGCCTTTGAGCAAGACTTGAGATGTGAACATGCAGAACATCACATGGCTTCTTCAGGAGACTGGTACACCTTCAAAAGGGTAGCCATGGAAAAAGGGCGGTTAAACTGCCACTGTCATCCGGGAGCTGTGGCCAAATGTGGGGCAGCTTTGTACACAGGCGCCTCCCAGCTGACCACCCAGATGAGGCCTTGGCAACTCATTGCAGGAGAGGAAACAATGGTTACTCAAGTTCTCTGAAAGCAGAGATCCATTATTCAGAAATCTTAGTGATGGGTCGCTGTGGACCATGCTAGCACCATGGCCAGGCGGCAGCAGTGGGGACACCACAGTGCCACCCCATGCCCAGGGCTGGGGGACTGGAGGTCATCTTCAGCAGATATTGCTCCACCTTGCCTTTCCATCCCCAGCCCCTTTCATGGCCCTTCTCATGGCAGTGGAGAGTTTAACCCTTCAGAATGCACTATGGTGTAAACTGCTGGTGTAGTTTGCACAACACAGACATTTTCAGTCCAGTCCAGATCTTGGAGAGCAAAACCCCCAAATGCCCATCTTTCTGGCCTAAACTTTTCCAGGTTAGATAAAGTTCTTGAGAAATGTATGTTGGCCTCATAGATATCTTTGGGGATTTTTTGTCGAACAACAGTGGTGAGCTACACACACACACACACACACACATATACTTATATGGCTAGTGACACTTTTTCAAGGCTGAAGTTTGGAGAAACTGAGTATTCTTGTAACTCTTCTGTTTACATAACAAATTCAGAATGAGGGAACCACATGGTAGGATCCAAGTAATTGTGTTTACTAAATATGCACAGTATGCAAGGCCAGGATTAGTTATATATACAAACTGCTGCTCCAAGGGGATTTTGGCAGCCTCCAAAACATAAAAGGCATTGAGTGGCTTGAATTGTACCCTCGTTGCCTCATCGTCAAACAGGAGTCTAAAACATCAGAAATGCACACCAAATGAAGGCCATGCACATGCCTAATTCAGGGCGCTCAGAGGTGGGGGACAGCCAAGTAGAAGTACACCACAAATGAGAGTTTCCATTGCTCCCTTCCTACCTTCCAGGGTAAAATCAGTGCAGATCCAATAGACCTTTGGAGAATTGCTCAGCTCTTTATTTTTTCCAAGATACATAGCAAAAAAAGGGAATTTCTGTTTAAGTTCTCACAAAGGCTAAATAATTCCAGATGATGGAATTTTCTTCTGTCCTTAAAGCAAAACAAAATCCTAACCATCACCACTCTCTAAATAATATTAAGACTGTGATAAGAAATCTTTATTTCAGCATTCAAAAAGCAATTAATAACTACATAAAGTTGGAAAAATAAGCCTAACTCTGCCCCTATGTCCATATGCAATGCAGCCTTGGATTGCATATTCATATGGTGTTTCTTTATGATGTCTTCTGTTTTTCCCTGCAGTTTTTAGGTTACAGCTGTAGCAGTTCTAGGTAACAGCTGTAACAGCTCTTAGCATGTTATGTCTCTATGAATTCCTGAAAACTAGTTATATGGAAAGGGCACTATAAGTCTATTATTAGCAACTTGTAATGCCCATATCAGTGAATTCTGAAAAAAAAAGGGAAGTAGTGACTTTCATCCACTGTAAGGCCAAATATTTTTGTAGTAAATTTTCATCCTGAGAATGTGAAGTCACTTTTGCATCTTTTTCTTTGGAGAGTGCTGGAAAGGGGAAGCATTTTAGCTTCCTTTTTGTTAGCTTTGCAGATGAGCTGTTTACCACAGTTTTTCACGTGAAAAGAAACAGTGGAAAAAACAGCTTAAACAAAAGAAAAAAAAACTATGTGAAATTGCTGATTTTGATAAAAAAGTGTATTTTCCAAATGCAACAAAATGTCATTGTAAGTACAGCTACAATGATTAATGATTACAGGTTTACTTGCTCCTGGGTTTGGACAGAAGGATAGACTGGAAGCTACATATGTCACTCCTGATATCATGTACTGTCTAGGATTTTATAATTTCAGGCATCATTTTATAAGGAATACAACCTCTTTTTTTTTTTAATTATTTAAAAAGAAAATAATTGTAATTTAAAGTGAAATGCCACTGTACAATATCAGCTGGAAATGGAAAATGTCAGTTAAAGTAACAAAGCACTTCATCATGGCAATGTACCTGAGCGAAAATATTTAGACTTTTTTTAGGCAATCAAAAAAAAAAGTTTAAATGTCCCTGTGAGACATTTTTTTCCCCCATATATCTCAATTACATATGAAAAATATATGTGTATACTCCCTATAGGTATGTCAGGAGATATTGGCATGTGCAAATATCCTAGTGTTGTCTGCAGTCCTGCTTCCACTACTGTTTTGCCAGTATGTCTGTCAACAACTGTACCCATTTTTTTCCTAAAAGATGATGTTTTTACTAAAAGATATATGATAACAGAACTTTTTCTTCTTTCAAAGTTTTGTTACCACAGCCCACTATGTTCCTTTGACAGGGGAGAACCAGGACAATATTAAAAGATTGTGAAAGTGTTAAAACTTTTCGTATTGTGCTGTGCTTGCCTTGAAGAAGGTACAGACGTTGTCTTCCTTTTCTCACATTTTTCCCTGTTCTTTTCCAGTTTTCTCAGGGTGTTTTCATGAGGCAGACTCTATGTCATCCAATTATTTCCCGAAGAAAACTAGAGAGATAAGCCTTTGAAAATAGAGCCAGGATTCCAGATTTCTCTCCCTGTATTAAATCATGCTGATCAAATACATGGAAGGATATAGAATCTGGAAAGATATAGAATACATGGTAGGATATAGAATCAGAAAATTAACATTGGGACAGAGAGAGTGGGAAATGGGGATCCCTGGGTATAATATTACATGAAACGAGATTGTCCAATATCAAGTAAATTATTTGGACGGAGAGGGAATTACTGGGTGTGTAATACTGATTAACTATGTTGGAGAGAGACCTTGCCAAGCAGTGTGTTTTGGTCAGACTCTTTATAGAGAGGAATAAGAATGTAGGTAAAAGGTTAAATATAAAAACCAAAACAAAACACAAACAAACAAAACAAAACAAAAAACACTAAAAACACAAACCAAGCAAACAAAAGACAAAAAAACAAATCCACAAACAAATAAAAACAGTATATCACTCCTTGTGTTAGCTAATCCTTGCTCATAATCTGCATGAATCAGAGTATTACAGTTCACTTCTGGGAAGGAGTCTTTCCCAGATCCCACGACTGAGAGATTTCTCTCTTACCCTGCTAAAATCTTTGGAGGGATACTTACTGACATGAATGAGACTGTGTATAAATATGCCCAAGATCCTCAGTGTTTAGTATTGTTTAAACTCCTTATGCTGCAAAGATACAGTATGTTTTTTAATACCATGCTCACTGAAAGAAAGACATTTTATTGAGGAAAATGTAACAGATCATAGGTCAGACTGTGGGAAAAAAATCCACATTATCCCACAAACACCCGCAGTCATGATTTTTCTTTTCATACTTAGGCACATGAACAATAGTTTGAAAAACAAAAATGACTTTGAAAAATTCTAATAGAGCATCCCTAATTATGTTTCTTTCCACCATGAGACTTTGTATGTCACTTCAGACTGACAAGTCCCAACTCCCAGCTTGGATGAACTCTGGAAGTGTTTCTCAATGCTATGCACTACTCTCACAAAAGTGTTTGAGCAAGCTATAAAGCAATACATAAATCATCAAGCACTCTGGTGGGGAGGCTTCATAATTTCAGGCTGTTTGGGAGATGAGTATCAGTTGGTTTAGAGTATCACCATCAAAACAGAAAACAGTTTTGAAAGAGGCTTGTATAAGGCATGAAAGGCACACATCAGCTCTTTAAATAGCCGAGAAACACTGGGAGAGTATTTCTGTGTGACCATGGAATGGTTTTATTGTAAGTTTCTTCAGAAAGTCTTTGCACTTTTAACTTCACTTATGACTATCCTTTGCCTCATCAATTTATATTATTTTGATGGCTAATTCACAGCTCTTTCAAACTATAGCTGTTTGTAGTAAAAGCAAAATGAAATCACTCATTTGAGACTATGGGCTTTGTGAGAAGGATCAAGGGGCTGTGATGAAGCAGCTGATGGAAATGCAGCATTTCAGGGTCTGTCCTGTGCCTGTTTTCTGGGAGATCTCCTGGTCTCCATCATGCACCAGAATGGTGCCTGGTGGATATCCACATGACTTCACCTGCATATATTTTTTCCCAACTGATAGCTGGGATGTACTTGGATATTATGGAATATAATATATTTTTCAGATACTGCTCTTTAATGAACAAGGAAGAGACTGACACTGAGCAGGTACAGCCTGATGAGAAAGCAAGTAAAGCACATCCACCTGTGTGCATGTGAGTTTGGTATGCAGGAGGGCAGAGCAGCCAGAGACCTAGATAGTCCTTCATGCAGTGCGGGTTGGTGCACAGCAAGCTTCCTGGGGGACTGCTTTGTTCATGGGTGGGCTTGTCTTCTCAGCATCCCTCCATCCCGGGTGTGCCTTTTGTCCCTGCTGTTGCAGGAAACCAACACACAGTCCCTAGAGCCAGGGGTCAGCCTGCCACCAGCCTTTCCCTATGCTCCCTATGCCAGAAATTCTCATCCATAATGCAGGAGGCAGCCTAGCTTTGCCCCACTTTGACACTTTGAGTCACACAGTCCTTTCACCTTGCAGGAATCTCTGATGTGTTACTAATTGCTAGTTTTGAGGGGAACCCATTAGGAACATCACCAAGTGAAAAAGATTGGCATTGCATCACTTGTGAAGTTAAAAGACAAAAGATTCTCCCTGGTAGAATGATAGACCAATGATTAAAGTAACAAGACCTTGACTTCTACTTCCTAATGCATATACCTACTGTGGGAATGATTCTCACTCAGAGCATATACTTTGGCTAACAAAAAATCCTATATGCCTTATTATTATTCATGTCTGTTTTTTTCCAGAGATTATTTTGGTCAGGATTGCGATTTATATTGTTTTTATTCTAGCTAGCAAGCAGATTCTTTGATGGATTACAATCTCAGCAAACTCTAACTCGGGAAGAAGAATGACAGTGAAGAGATTTAAACCAGACTTTTCACCATCCTGGAAAGGAACTGGCTGCCAATATTTGGCGGTTTTTTAATACTATACCTCCCTCTGCTGTTATCAGCGAGAAGTTCCTCGACAATGGGAAGTCATGTACTTGCGGCTTCAATTTCCATGCTCTCACTCCTGGCAATGTTGGGAGATGCGGACAGTAAAACAGAAAGTTCCTTCATGATCGACTCCGACCCCAGCCGCTGTATGAGGCATCACTACGTCGATTCCATCAGCCACCCCCTCTACAAGTGTAGCTCAAAGGTAAAAGACTTCCCTCATCCCCTTGCAGCAGTGTACTGTGTTGGCAGAGTTGTTGAAATGAGCCTTTTTGGGTAATTTTTTCTGCACAAATTCCTTACTACCAATATCTAGCTGCAGAGACACAGAGAGGTAAAGGCATCTGAATGTGTACAACAGAACTGGATCTGGAGAGAAATGCTCTTGAATCTCTTTTCACCTTTTCAAAAGGAGAAAAAACCCCATGATGGTAAAGCTAACATACAAGATTCAAAGGAGCATGGTAGGGTCTCAGCCACTGGTACCAAAGAGATGGGCTACTTTGGAAGTTTAGATCATCCTTTTCACCCCCTCCTTCAAGTGAGTCTTTAATCCAGAGTATGTAAACTTACTTCACTTTTGAAGTTGCAGTACTGAGATAAAGAATCAAGCTGCTAAATGGCAATGAAAAAAATAATGTGAAAAACATTGCTAAATTTTTCACCCATTTAGTTTCAAGGCCTGTTTTCATGCAGAATGACAATTGGATATTTACTCTAGGGCTTAGGAACAGAAGGAAATACAAAATTGCCTTTCATTTGAGATTTCAAGCCTGAAAAAAATTGTGTCAAAATGGTTTAGCAGCTGTGCATGTAGCCTACAGTCATTTATTTCATTGCATGGAGAAAAAGAATGGGGAGAAACAATTGGAAAATCCTTGCTGGTCCCTTTTGTCTTGTCCTAATTTGTTCCGTCTGAGTGAACCAAGTGTGCATTCAGAGGTACTGCTTCCGAGTTCAAACTGTAAAATCATGCATTACTTGTGATTAGGGAGAGATCTTCTGGATTGCTTTTAGCTTAGCCTCAACCTTCCTACCACATGGGAAACATCCAGCATTAACATATGGAACTGCATAGCTACATCTGTTTGTGTAATATTGATTTTATTGCAGTTGACTCCAGTGAGAGGCAAAGAATAAAAGTGTAGGTACATAGGTGGTGTAGGTGGGTTTTACCTACTGGTATGCAGTGGCCCTCCACTCTCCAGGCATTTCAGATCACCTGTTAGACCTGAGAAGCCATAGCTACCATGATGGTTTGGCCCAGGATGGTGATGCTCCACCCAGCTGTCCCTCACTCCTGGCTCCCTACTCTGCCAGAGTGCAGAAGCAGCTGTGGTATGTATCATAGGCAAGATGGTAGGTAGGCTCCAGAGACCCTTTGGTCTTCAGCTTTGGTTATAATTCCCCTCTGGCCCTCTACACTCAGAAGAGCAACTGAGTAACAAGCAGTGGCTTAACTAGGGTGGTGAAATGCAGACAATAACTGACCTGGACACACTGCCTCACATGTAAGAGGATAAACAACAGGTCCCAGCCCCAGAAGCAAATCTATCCTGGAGCATGAATGATGGGGCTTTTTTGGATCTTCAGGGCCAGAGGACTGCCCTAACCTGATCTCTCCTCTCCCCTGAGACATCACTCACTCATGCCCATTCCCTGACTGTAGCAGGCTTCCCACAGCACATCTTTGCCTCTGCTTGGCCCTGCATCACCACCAGCTTTCCAGCAGCCACAGCTGCAGCCAAGATCTCCTGTTCCTGGGACAGCCAAGCACTCACCCTGAGGCTGCTGCACTGGCATTCCCAGTCCCACAGCTCCGCACACTCCTGCCTGCACTGCAGTCAGTTTGTGCCTCGCCTCTGGCCATGATTTTCTTCCATACTTAGGGCATTGCTTCCTACACAGCCCAGCAGCTTTTGCTCCTCAGCTGTCTCTCCTGGTAGAGCCTTTTAAGATACTTGTACGAGGTGAGGGCTGTTCCCTAGTTCATGTGACTGGGAGCTGTGATTATGCATGTCCAGGACTCTTGTTGGTTTGTTGCCCAGCAGCTGAGATGTGCCACTGTGTCTGGCATGCTCCTGCACACTTCAGTGAAGCCCTTTTATCGTGCGGCTGCCTTTTTCACTGGGCCATTTTCACCGCCATCCTCTGGGTTTTTCTTAAAACTCTGACTGCCACAGATATCAGATCATTTTTCTAAAGAAAGAGCAAGAGGAAGGAAAGGATAGAAGGATGGGAGGACAGGATGGGAAGGAAGGAAGGAAGGAAGGAAGGAAGGAAGGAAGGAAGGAAGGAAGGAAGGAAGGAAGGAAGGAAGGAAG
>JANHFX010028838.1:0-41497 GCA_027560015.1 Chloroceryle amazona
AGGAAACAAACTACCTTCAGCTTCTATTTCCCTGGACTTCATCACATCTCATTCAATAAACCAGAAAGAGTAATATAATACATTTCTGGCTTATACAAACCAGAAATAGCTTCTTTAATATTATTATAAGTTTTATTTAATATCTTTTCTGGTTATTGAATTACACACTATGTGCTGACATGACCAATATTCGTGTACATTGATATATCTATATTGCCCACACTCAGGGTGAGATCTGCAGCTTCTGCAGGATTAGATACAAATGTTTGTCATTCCAGCATCCATTTAACTGCAACACCTATCACACCAAGTTAAAAATAAATCCCTACAAGACATGTATTTTGCTTCCCTGCTATGAGAAAGATCACTTTGAGTTTCTACACCAGTGGTTTTTTCACACGACACAAAACTCTTCCCACGCTTTAGATATTTGCAGCAGGGCAGGATGTTTGATATTTCTCCCCTGGCCATTTTTTTTTCTTTTTCTGCTAACATCAACTTCTCAATTAGCCTTTAAGATACACAAGTGTATGAGGGGGGCTGCACCACAATGTTAAGCAGTGGAATATTAATATTACTATTCACATTTTATGATCTAGTTAATAAATTTTAAAAGATGGGAAAAAAACCAACCAAACACACAAAAGCCAGTGGCACCAGCACAGCATTTTTTCTCTGCCAGGTACAACACAGCTATGTGCTGTTGTGATGGGGATCTCACACAACCAACTTCTTTAGTTCATTTAACATAAAACCCCCCAAATCCCTAAGAGAAGTCACGTACAGAAAACAGCTGGCACTTAACATGAAAACCTGCCCAAAGGGCAAAGCCTTCTCCATCCTCTCCAGAAAGCTTCTTGGAGGCATCAGGAGACCTCAGGCAGCCAGACTGACACAGGTGTCCATCAGCTTGTCTCCTCGGCTGGTTTTGAGTCAGGCAATAAAGGCTAAATTTTGTCTTACCTAAATTGGACAGAGCCTCTGCATCATGCAGCAGAAAAACAGATCCTGCAGAAATCAAGGGTGTCTGCAGGTGAAGTTTTTCAACACTGAGTTTTTCAAGGACTTGAGCTTTGCTGGGGAACACCAAAAATGCCTAATTTTCCTGTGTGGAGCATGGGGAGCAATGGATGCCTCCAAAGTGAAGTGATGAGCCCACAAGCTGGTGCCAACCATTGGCACCTTGTCTGCTGTGGTCAGCCCCATGTCCCGTCCCACCCCTTCCTACACCCAGCAAGCATGATGGAACAGGTCTTACCCTACCCAAGGCACAAGCTGTGTTGTTTTTTCTGCTCTTCTTCTCTGCTTGTGGTTAAAACATCCAGCCAGGAGGTTGGGCACCAAAATATGGAGTGCAACCAACCTCCCTCCCCACAAGGCTGAGCTGGGAGGGGGGGCTGTGGCTTAGGAGACATGTCTCTATCCAGAGCTACGTGTGTGATCTCACCCACGACATTTCCTGTTGCTCCCTCCTGGGGTGGGGGCTGGAGGCTGTGGCAGGCAGCATGAAAAGCAGCACAAAAACTACATGTTTGGCAGCTGCCTCGGGGGACATGCAGGGCATCCTTGGAGGAGCTATGTGTACGCTGCTGTTCCACATTGCAGCATGGCCCATGGCAGAAATCACAACTGAGTCTCATCATATCTGGTATCTCTTCAAGTACCACCATGGAAGCTGATGCTGGGCTGCTGGGGACCCTGGTGGCAGGGTCACAGGCAGAACCACTGCCGTTCCTCAGCAAAGCTCAGCATACAGTCATTGTCTGGTATGAGCATGAGGTAAGGTCACTGGCTGATGTCTCAGGGAGAGGTGCTGAGCTGTGCTGACAATGCTTCAAAGCATTGTACCTTCGCATCAGCCTCGAATGCAAAACTCAAGATGGGATATTTCCTATCAAATATTCTTGGAGGCTGGGATTGTTTATTCCTACCCTGAGCTCCAAGCTGCAAAAGACTCTGTTGTTATTAAAATATATGTCTCAAGTCATCTCGACACAGGAGGAAATGAGTCAGAGCAGCAGTGGAACAGCCATTACTAAAATATGTCTTTCCTCATGTAGTTTCATTTTATTCTGACTTGCTCATTGCCACCATAGCCAGGATAATTTTGATATAATTTAGAAACGTGGATCACATCCCACTGCACAGAGCCCAAGCTGCCATCCTTAGGGACATGCCAGGGAAACACAGCTGCCACCATACAAATTCCCCTGGTCCCCAAACCTGTGTCCTTCCTCACCTCCCCAAAGCTGTGCCAGGGTCAAACATCTTTCTTGGCCATTATTGCTCTTCCGAAGGCATCCAGGGTGACCTGGATTGTAAAATAAAGGAAAAATTCATCTGCCTTCTCTGCTGTCTCCAAGAACAAAAGCTGTCCGCTCAAGATCCTAGGTAACTGCAGTATGGCTCCAGTGGTCCTTGCTGGAGGGATGAAGGGGTGTGATGCACCAAAGATGGTCACAGCACCCGCACTGGTGTCATTTATGGATGGGGACACCACGGAGGAGCTGGATATAGCCCCTTCTCCCTCCTCTGTGCTATTCACAGCTGCAAAGTGAGCAAGGGAGGTCCCAAGAAGCTGTGGAAAGAGTCCTGTCCCACCATGAGCAGAGACATGGACACAGAACCCACAGTGCTGGATGGTGCTGCCCTGAAGGGCTGGAGCCACATGTAGCTCAAATGATCTCCAACATATCATCTTCCAGCTCACAAAACTGGAGATACAGGTTGGAAAGTCAGAGGCAGCTCATGTGTACCTCCTACGTCCTAGATCTATACACACCCAGTGAACAGTTTCTTTCTCTGTGGAATGGTAACCACGTGAGAGAGTTGGACCCTGCCCTTTTCTCTCGCTGCCTGTGGTGCAGAGGACAGAGATGTTGGGAGAGCTATGGAGAAGTGCAGGATCTGCTCTTGGGATAAATGACCTTGTGCACGGCCAACAGCTAGGGAAGATTTAAGTGTTCTGCACTGAAGAATGAGATAATTAGAAAATTAATAGTGTTTCAGAGGAAGTATATGTGGAGTTTTGTAACAAATGGCTTCCTTGAAATGACACATTGTAATGAGATCTCACAGTTAAGAATATAAAAATGATTGGTTTGGTTCAGAGCAAAGGTCCATCCAGATGACTGTTCTGTCTCCAACAATGGCTATGAGCAGATGGCTAAGGAATAAAAAGGACAAGACAATTATGTATGACAATTTTCTTTACATTCAGACTATTTTCAGCTATCAAGATTTCCCGAGCCAGTGGGTTTCCTGCAACCCACAATGGATCTCTCTTCCAAGCACCTGTCCAAGCTCGGTGTCCTTTGTCAGGGACATCTGTGGGTGAAGGATAACTTCATTTGCTTTCAGCCTCACCAACATCAAGTTCACCTACTGCCCTTTACTTTCTGTATTGGAAAAGGCAGCGAACAATCAGTCCCTCTCCACTCCTTCCCAGCCATTCACAGTTCTGGAGACCTTTAGTGTATATCCACTTAAATAATCTTTTCAGGATAAAGGATCCTGGCCAGACTAGACAAAACCCACCTCAGACCTCTGATCATTCATTTTGCCCTTCTCTGGACCTCTTCTGCTCCTACTACTTCTTCTTTCAGTCCCCTCTTTGAGATGAGTGAGACCAACACACAGCGTGCAAGGATTTTTACAATGCATTGGACCATGCATTGGACCATTGGACCATACAATGACATAGCTGTGTTCTCTCTGTTATACCCAGTTCCTTTCCTACCTGCTAACATCTGATTTGCTTTTCCTGCTGGGTGCTGAATTGATGGTTCCATGGCAGTACCCGTTTTAACCCAAATTTCCACCCCTGAACGGCAACATTCGGCTCCTTATTTTATAGCAAAGCCAGGACTGGATTTCCTTGCACACACCGCTTTGCTTTCACCTACCCCAAATTTCACCTGCCCCCGTGTTCCCCAGCCTCTGAAATACCCTTCTGCAATTCTATATTTGCAATAAATAGATGCAAGTAAATTAATGTGCATAAAAATAAAGTCTGCAGGATATATTTTAAACATGAATAACTATTCATGTTTATATGGCTACCAAGTCCAATGCCCACAAAGAGGGTGGGACTGGTACCTCTTGGAGAACAGGTATGGAAAGAGTAATCCCATGCTTCTCTTCACAGCAATGGCGGGGATCAGGCTGCTATAAGTGAAACTCTTAACATCCAATTTAGTTTGTTTTGTTGACAACACAAAAGCATTAAACCAGCTGCTGTGTTTTGATGCAGCCATCTCTCCTGCCCTCTGTCTCTTGAACAAGGCATTGTGGCTTGAGGTTGCATCTTACAGGTCTAGTTCTACAGCAAGAGATGTGGGGTGTTTTTTCAAGTAAATGCAAAATCAGGAAGAAATAACAAGTTGTACAAGCCAGTCAAACACAATTAATCGGACCACAAAATGGATGCAGGAAACAACCTCAAGCAAGCCACGGGTTTCCATGCAGCCAGCACTGTCAGCAGATAATCAGAAAGGGGAACACCTCCTCCATTCCACTAGCTGTAACCAACAACAGAAGTTAAAGTTCCTTCTCCGAGATGTTGACAGTAAAGATGCACAGAAATACCCTCCTCTGTGAAAGTCCTCCTACCCCATACCAATAGGCCCAGAAACTCCATGAGGTATCTCCATCAGGCTGTCCTGCTCAAGGTGTTCATGGAAGAAGGTCACTGTGAAAGGAAACCAGACATGACAAGACTCTGGACTGATGGAGAAAGGGGAAGACAGCACCCAGGGCTGTGGGGATGATACCAAGGCCATGAGACCCTGGAAGGGGGCTGAAGTAGGATAACAACTGCCAACTCAACAGGAATTTGATTTTGGGAACTGGAAGTGCAATAAGGAGCTCAGTTCATCAATTAAAGATTACAGGAACTGCTGTTCAGACAAAAAAAAAAACAAACAAAAAATCATACAGTGGAGCCATACAGATACTTGTCCTTTTCTTAAGGATGTCAGTGTTCAGTGTTAGAAAATAGAAAGTCTTTCTGGAGTCCTGGATTGAATCTCTCTGGTATTTAGGAGATTGGAGGTGCACAAAACCAACCTGTCCACTGTTAACTCCACTGGTGGAGTAAACTGTCACCGGTCCCCAAGGGATGCCATCACGGGTTGTTGATTTACCAAATTCCTGCACAAACAATCTCTGCAGCATCAAGAGAGAAGGTGAGAGAAGGTGCTAGAAGCCTGTGCAAGGAAAACTCATAACGCATTCAGGTCTTCTTTTATCAACTTCTCAGCTGAGGTACCAACAAGCACAGATATAGAGATTATGAAGATTTTCAACCCAGTGATCAGGTTAAAGGTCTACACCACAGAGCAATGAGAATGCAGGGGTGTTTGTGGTTTGCATATGGTATTTTAAGGTATACGATACTTACACCAAAAGTACCCCAAAGAGAGGGCAGTACTGGCCACGGAGCTGGAAACACGTTGTTACAGTGGAAAGACTGTGTATGAGAATCTGGTGTGTGGCAGTTGCACTTGACATTCTACAGATCCCTTTAGTGCTGCAGCTTTGCAATGAAAAGAGGAGCAGCAAGTTGCTCATAAACCACAGCTTCATTTCACACCGGAAAAGTGGTATGCCATGGTCTCAACAATTTTATTTTCCCCTCTGAAACAAAAGTTGGTGATTTGTGACTAAATTTTGAAATTGTCATTAGGACTTTCCATTCCTCCTTATGAAAGAGATCCTTCAAAGATTAACAACAGGAAGAAACAGCAATGCTGAAACAAATACAGCCAGGTGTCATTCCTTGAGTTGCCATCACCGATCACTTGCAGCACCTGATCGTCAGCAGCAGCAGCAGCATTGCATCACTACTTAGCACTGAGAAGCCTTTCTGATGCACTACGTGGAGATACCATGGGCAACGGAACAACAGACCTGATAGAGCACAGTCATTTTGATTCTCCTTTTGTGCCTAGCAACCACTGTAGCCTAACTCCTATGTCCTGAGATGTGCTCCTGTTGCCCGTCACACAATACTGTGAGACATCTGTGTGATGTCTGGTATTACTGATGATACTAAGAAGCTCAAGAGTTTCTTACCACTATGAAAGTCACTGAGATCCCAGATCATATCTGAAACGCAGCATCTCCTCTAGCTGTGATGCCCCAAGCTTCTTCTTATTTCCCATGTCTTCTCTGTTACATGGATGTAAGCAAGCACAGACAAAACCAATCCCAAACTCACCTCCTGCCAAGCCTCATTCAAAAAAGGTGGACTTTTGTTAGTCTATCTCCTCCCTGCATGATTTTGTCTCTTTTCTTGTTTTTGTCTCCCTGTGTTTGACATTAATTCAATACAGACCTAGGCTAGCCTTAGTATATAAAGATAAACTTTGGTTACAAGCAGCTTAGGCTGGAGTTCACTGGCAATCAGAGCCCTGCCACCTTAGCCAGTAATAAAATGAAACTTATTGGTTGATTTCAGAGATAAAGAAAAGAAACTACCTTCTACTGTCTAACCAACTTGTCTGGTCTCCTGACATCTCTTATATGATGCTCTGCAGAAGAAACTGGTTGTCCAAGTTTTTTCTCCTTCCTTAGTCATATCATAACTGCAACACTACAACAGAAATTACTAATAAAACATGCTATTAGTATTTATATTTCTAGTGTTTCACAGATTTAGCTGAGGTCCTCAGTCTAACAATGACAAGTCTGTTGCAAAACACCATCTGCAAACTGCCAGATCAGAGCATGCTCAAGTTAAAGAGCCTCCTTAATTAAATGGAATAACCATCTACTCCTCCCAGTTTTGGAGTAGGTCATTGGTGTAAAACTCGACATATACTGATCTATTTCTACAAGTGCTGATTTTAAATTAGAGATTTTCCTGGAGCTCCTGCTTGTGGATGGAGCTTTTCACAATCAAGTAATTGCCATTGCAACTGTTTTACTTGTTCTTATTTGTTCCTACATGAAACAGAAATGACTTTGTGCTCAGCGATACCTACACATAGGAGTCAGAAAAAAAACATATCCCTTCCCCAGCTAATTTACTATTTAGGAGACATGAGATGAGGGCATAGGAAAGGGGCCATTTCATCTGATCACACACAGACGTCTCCATCTACATGGAAGGAAACTTCCATGGTTCCCTCTCTGGACAACAAAGTGTGTCCCTGCTGAAAAGAGATGTATGACAGCCCCCCGGTTGCAGCTGTGTCTCTCTGCTGACAATAAGCTTTTGTCTTGCCTTAAAAGGACATATTCATCAGCAGTTTATTGCAGGAAACAAAAAGGAATAGCTCCTCATGTAGCTGCCTCCTGGGACTCCTCAGTTGTCACCCTCACCCAGCACAATGGGCAAGCCTCAGAAGAGACGGGGGCTGGCTGTATCTTTTGTGTAGTGATGAGTCACAAAGCGCTTCAGCAAATAAGAGTATGAAGAGAAAAAAGGAGACATCTGAACGGTGACTGGTGATGTAGGGCCTGAATGTGACAAAGGAAATTGTGGCCTTGCATGGAAATCAGCTCAATCCATGAGCCATGAGGACCAAGATCAAAGACACCTCTAGATGTAGGAGAAGAATCTCTGGGCTCCAGTTTGGTACCCCAGACTGATTCATAATAAAATTTACCACGAGAGAAGTAAGATGTCCCTACTAAGAAAGGTGATAGTGCTTCCTGCATGATCCTTTAATTATATGGGTTTTCCCAGCACACCCATAACCACATCACTGAGGGCATGCACTGCATGCTGTAGTTAAGTATCCATGCTCTACAGCAGAGTGAGAGAAGCTAGTCCTGACAAACATTTGATCCATCCTTACTTGCCATCATGTTCACTTCCATTTGAACCATACTGAAAAATGGGAATTGGGAGTTTTCCTACTTTGATCTCAGGCTGTGCTTTTGAAAATATTTTTAAAATTACATCTTCTGCAGCTGAGTTGTAATAGTGGTGGAAGCAGGGGGCACTCACACAATGATTCCGATGGATGGCAGGAACCAGCTCACTTCAGCATCTCAGAAAGCATGAGTCATCTACAAGGCAGGAACGTAATTTCAGTCCTTTGCCTACATCCCTCCGTCAGCTTGTGAAGTTAGGCGCCTGTCTCAAGAGCAGCTTATCTCATTAATAAAGGGTGGATGAATTCTACTTAATATAAGGAGAATAAACTGCCCACTGAAAACAGAAGGAGACTAAACAAGTAGCACCACTTGATGTCTCATCTGGAAATGGCTGGAGTTTGAAGAGGCAACATTTAGCTCAAGTCTGATGTTCACATTTGTTTGACAGGATTTTGAGATCCATATCCTTGTAATGTTATTTAACTGACGAAATCTATTTTCTCTTAATTTTGCCAAGATCTGCTCTATTTCAGGCAGACATCACAAGTATCGCAGCCTCATGAAAGTATGAATTTCACACATTTCAGCAGGACTAACAGCAGCTTTTCTCACTCACCAACATGCTTTGATGTCCAATGAAATAAAACTGATTCCTAAATCATTTTCCATAACTCATCCTAGCTGATGTCATGGTGTTGGGTCACAGGCTGGACTTGATGATCTTGGAGGTCTATTCCAGCCTCAGAAATTCTGTGATTCTGTGATCCCTAAACAGCAGGCACAACAACAACGACATCAAGTCAGCAGCACCTGGTTTCTGACACACCCATGAAAAGGCAGCTTTTCTTTCCAAATACGCAACACAAAAACACCTCGCACAGAAAAATAATCAACAGGAAAGGCAAGAGGTGCCAACCAAAGAAATAAATACTATATTAGGCCACTTCCTCGCAGTCTGGTGAAACTGCTGCTGTTTTATGTGCAAAGCTCCAGGAAGTGTCACCCATACCCATGTGCTAGTGGTCACCTGGAGGCAGCAGCAAGGGCCCTCTCTGTTGAACTATGCAAGAGGGGTTTTTTGGCAGGGCGGAAGTCCCTGTGGTTAGAGAATAAAAACCACAAGATGCTTTTTGTAAAAAAAAAAAAAATGAACGCATGCCCCTGGGGCACGGGGTGTTCTCGGTGGGTTTAAGATCACAGACCACCTGCCTTGAACAAAGTGGCTTTTGCAGAGCAGTTGCAAAGGAGAATTGCAAAGAGAACAATGGAGCACCTGAAGAACTTGGCTGCGTGTCAGCAAGGCAAGTGCTCGGCAATAAAGAATATGTATGGATATGTGCCATGAAACACCTGTGTCTTGCTAGCTGGGTAATAGAATATGATGTGCTCTGCGCATCCACTCGACATCTCTTGAGTGCGTGCAAGCCAAGGCAGCAGAATCCCTGCCAAGAAAAGCAAGCTGAGGCCTGCAGCCAAAGCACAGGGCTTGTCCATGAGTTCTGCAGAGCTGGAGCTGCTGTGAACCCCCAGATGGATGGGAGACTGCAGGTTGATGTGACTGAACCTGCCTCAGCCACGAGCATCATCAGTCTGAATCTCTCAGGAATTCATCGAGGCAAAATCCTTGAGGCATCATTAAGAACTGATAGCAATACATGAGCCCATATTCTAGGTTAGAACTGAATTTCTTCAGAAATCTTTTTTTCCCCCCTTTCTTTTTGCTGCAGATGCTGAACATCATCTCTTTACCCAAGAGGGTCCTGATGACATCACATCCTCTCCAAAGAGCGACACAGCCTCCGAAGTCAAGTGAGAAAGATCATCTCTGCTCTGCTGCACCATCCCGAAGGACCACCAGCCCCAGGGGAAGATGGCCGGGTCTCCTGCACTGCTCCTCTTGCTTGCCTTGGTGGTCTGTGAGTATGGCCACGGGGCTGCGCATCACCTTCACCGGGAGGGGCAAGTAAACCCCTTCCACTGAATCCAAGAAATCGGGCTAAATAGTTAAAGGGAAATAAAAACCCAAACCAAATCCTGGTCTAGTGGGAGGTATCCCTGCCCATGGAAGGGGGGTTGGAACTAGATGGTTGTTAAGGTCCCTTCCAATGAAAATCATTCTGTGTTTCCATGAAAAAAGCTGACTTTGAGGTTTGCTCAGTAATTGTGGAGGTAAAGGCAACATCCCCAGTGTAGAGCAGCCAGAGGGGTGGCTGCAGCATCATGTGCACCGGGAAGGGCCCCCAATTGGAGAAGGGGTTCTGGAGGGGAGGGGGAAGGAGAAAAAAGGGAGGATTAGCAGTCAGTGTTTTTAGGGATTCACTTTGGATAAGCTGGGAAGGGGTAATGTCCCTGAGAAAGGAGCTGAAAGGCTTTTACAAAGGGCAGCACCTATTTTTAAAGCTCGGTAGCTGACTGCAGAGCACTCTCCATGCACAATCCCAGCAAAGACTCCAATAAAACCTTCAAGTCACCCAGACAGCACAGTCCTCCCTTTACTTTTGACCTCACACCGCATGGACAGGGAATTAGGTTTGCCCAGAGGGAATGTGGCTCCCCCTGACTGTTTCCTTCAACGCTTTCTCTCCCACAGGCTGCCCTGGGATGCATGGCCAGAATTACGAGATTGTGATCAAGTTTCGTGACAGCAAAACCACACACCCCCAGATGGGACAGCGGCTGGAGCTGGAATGTTGGACCACCAAGAAGGACAGTGACATGTTCTGGATCCACAAGGACAAGAGTGGGATCCTTCACTTCATTGTATTCATCTCTTCCCTGTCCCAGACCACTTTCAAGGGGAACCAGAAGACATCCACACGGTTTGAGGCGAGGAAAAATGATAGGACCTACTACTTGGTAGTGAAGTCTTTCCAGCCACAGGATGAGGGGAACTATTTCTGCCTCATGAACAGCAACCGAATCCTGTACTTCAGCCCTGGCCAGCCTGCTTTCTTCCCAGGTCAGAGATACCTCCATCCAACCTCACCTATCTCTGCCAAAATGCCTAGCACCTCCTGCTTGTAACTTTTTTAATCAGTCACCTCTCCCACAAACCCCATTTTCCCTGCTTGCTTGACCAAGGCATCTGGTGACCAGCTCACCAGTCCTCCTGCCAGAGGCTCTCTGTTTGCCATCTCATAGCATTGCTTCTGCCTAAAGGTGAGGATCCTCAGGCACAACAAACACCACCTCCCCATTCCCACTTCTCCATCCTGTTCTTGGCTCTGAAGGGATAAGACTAAAGCATCAGTACATTCTCCTTCCTCTCCTAACATAGGTCCCAAAAGTCCTACCAACCTCAGGGTACTCAAGCTTTCTAAAGATAGCAGCAGAAGCAAGAAATAAGGAGCCTACAGCTCCTTATCAGGTCTTGGGTGACCCTTTGTGGGGGAATCATCATCCAAAATGCACTCTATGAAGTCCCCCTGGACCTGAGTCCTGCACTGGCCACAGGAGCAGCCATGCCCTGGCAGGGGTGGGAGGGCAGAAGGGCAGGAGAGATCTGTTTTATTGTATTTCTCTATATGTTGTATTAATCCATTTTCACTTACAGGCAGTGCCACAGTGGCACCCACCACCCAGGCACCCACCACCCAGAGCAGCATCACCAAAAAGGACCCCTGCCTGAAGACCTCAGAGCCAGGTAGCCCAGATGCAGGGAGGGAGAGAGGAAGAGCTGGGCGCTGGTCCACTGATATGGAGGGGGACCCTGTGGGCATTTTGGGGTGTGGAGGAGGGAAAATCCTTAGAGTCTTATCAGAATTGAAAGGATTAAACTTCAATGTTTCATCTCACATAGGAAAAAGGATGACTTAATAAGCATGAGCATGCCTTATGCCTGGGCACACTGGGATGCAGTGGAGGGAGGGTAGAGACTTGGGGGCTGGTGCTGGTTTTAGCCTCAGCAGGGGACAGAAGAAAACTTTTGGCTACATGTCCTCCTCCAAGTCCCCTAGCAAATGCTGACAGCAGCAGCACTACCAAAGGCCCATCCTGCCTGTGTGCACATCGCTGCCAGGCCCAGGGAAGTCCTCTGCTCCACTGCCAGCCTTGCTGAATACCAGGCAGGTCCCTTGGCTCTCCCAGAGCTGGCCATAACACCAGATGTGAGTACCCAGTGGACTTTCCTCTTCTCTATTCCTGCAGACACCAACAAGGAGAAAGACCTGAGTATCTCCTGTGAGATCTTCATCTGGGTTCCGCTGACAGGTGCCTGCCTCCTGCTCCTCATGGCTCTGACAATCACCATCATACAGTGTCGACGTAAGACTCACCTGTACCCCCCTCACAGATACTCATCTAGCCTGAAACCACAGCCCTGTCCTTCAGGGGAAAGGATCTTCCAGCTATCCCCTTTACACGGACATCAGATAGCCAGGATATAGTTAACCCAAGAGAAGGATCACTGTTAAAAAAATCAGTGTCCATATTTTCCTCATCAGTAGGAAATAATTATCTGAGAAAGAATTATCCATTTCTAGACTACAAGGAAGAAAAATAGATTATAGAGAAAACTTAATCAAACCATATTGGCTCTACCATCCTTAAATTGGTATATTAGGGGGTAAAAAAGGGCTTGCAAATTCAAATGCTGAGACTCCCATTCACAGCCTGGGCTGTAACCAGCCAAGCGACTTCATTACACAGGTTCAGAGATTTCTATGGAGAAAGCAGCAATGTGAAATCTCTGGGTAGGCAAAAATTTTTTGGTGAAATTTCATGGTTGACATGTCTTCAAATTACCCAGAGCAGGCAGGGAGTGCAAATGTGCTTAAATCAATTTAACGCTCCCTCAAATCAGTTTAACATTCCGGTTTCCCCAGAAGTTACACCGATTTCATTAAACCAGTTCAGCTTGTTTGCCTGGAACATCCAAGTGTATTTGCTGCTGGATTAACCTGACTAGGTTCTCACTCACTCCACAGCCTGGAGCTGATATGAGATTAATTTACCAGCTGACCCAGTTAAAAAAAGTAGAATTTTTCAGCCCTGAAAAGTATCGTCTGGAATGGCCTGTAGTGATAGGAAGGAATGCATGAGAAAATATTGGCGAGTTACATATAAAAATTGGTTTTCTCAGGGGAAAGAGCTGATGCTGCAGCAGAGCAGACTGACTCAGTCCAAATTGCCTCTGAAGTCACCAGTGGGCCTCCATGTGCGTGAGGATTCCCCAGTGACCTGCAACATCATTAACCTACAAATTCCACTCAATGATTGATTTCTGTCTTTTAATGCTGATGTGAGTTATGAGTGAAAGGCCATTAGCTGCAATTAATTTCTGCAGCAGACAGACCGAGCCTTCAAGGACAGATTTTTACCTTGTGCTAAAATTAATGTCTGGACATTGGATTTTGCCGAATACATCCCAAAATAATGACAGAGATGCCAAAATGGGGAAGAATATCATTCAACTCGGTCGCATCCTGCATGGCATCGCTGCCACTCATCTGCTGTAGAAATTCCTTGCTGCCAAGGGAGTTTCAGCGATGCGCAAAAGTCACTGGAGACAGTAAAAAAAATCACCTTCGGTGCTCCCAGGCTGAGCCTGCTGCTGTTATTGACAATTTAATTTGTGAAAATACGTAAATGGACTGCCGGGGGAAACATGAGCTGCAGCACTGCTCCCTCACATGGCTTTCCTCAAAAATAAGCTTGTTTTACCCACTGTTGGCCTCAGCGATGGCAAGCTGCTGGGGGTGGCAGCCCCACCTTGCTGCAGTGTTGCTTTCCTGAGCTGTGACTTGGTATCTTGGAAATAAAACATTTTCTTTTTTATTTTAGAAACCAGAAGACGAAGATGCAGATGTAAAAGGTTAGTGAGTGACAGGTGTTATCTCTTAAATGCAGCAGCATCTCAAACTCGGGCAATGAAGCGGGCAGGTGCCAAAAAAGCCACCTAAAATATCTTCATCCGATATAAAGGGGGGCAGAGGGGACTGTGTAGTGAATTAAGGGCAAAAAGAGAAATAAGAATCTCTTCTCCTGTGGGTTTTTTTGTTGTTTTGGGTGGTTGTGTTGTTTTGTTGTTTGTTGGGTTTTGTTTGTTTGTTGTTGGGGTTTTTTAGTTGGTTTGGTTTGGTTTTATGCAATTCAAATCAGAGAGGAGATGCTTGCAACAGCCTAAAAACTTTGTACATCTCCTGATGCTTACAACTAAGACCACATTTGTGTGCTCCCACTGCACTACTCCGACTCAAGCCTGGGGATGAATTGTTTCCTCCCTTCTCTTCCCCAGAGTGTTTTATCTCATCATTGGACAGGTTGTGTCTATGGATTAAATGGAAGTTCTTGCATCCCAAATCCCCCTCCGCAGAAGTCTAGACCAATATCACCACAGCTTTGTGCCTCTTTCCACCCCCCAGGCACTATATTACAGTTGTAGAGGGGCCGATGCAGCCCTAGATGATGTCCTGAGGAACAGCAGTGTAGATGTGCATATTTTTAGAGTTAACCTATTTTCTAGGGCAGACAGAAATCCTTTCTTTATGCTTTCCTTCCTGCCTCCCCAGCCCACCCATCATCCTGAGTCACCAGGAAAACACTCTCAGAATAAGAATTGCAATTTTGCCAGTTTGGAAGAAGAAATCCTTTAGCCCACAAGTAACACATCTTTTACTTCTGCAAATCGACTTCCCTGCGGCTGGTTTCTTCCCATTGCCTGCTCTGCAGAAAACCACGAGAGCAGTTTTGCAAGTCTTGTGCTGAGGGTGCACCCCAGGGCTGGTGAGGCAAGAGAGCACGAAATCCCCACTGCTGACCTGGCCAGGGTAGCTCTCGGAAAAGCTGGGTTGCAACGGTGTTTGGAACAGTACATTCACCCCCCTGGAACCTTATTCTTTGCAAATCGAGCACCTTGAAAATCAGATAAAATCATGTTCCTTGTTATACATGCATGGGGTTTATAGTGGAAAAGGTAATAGTTTAGTTGTCCAAATTAATAGGATCTCTCAGAAAGAACCTCCTTCCCCCTACATTAACAGAAAGTCTATCCCTGTAATTATATATTTTTTTTAAGGCAGAATTCATTGCCTGAATAATAATCATGTTCAAGGGAAGAGGCACCGAGGGGCAATGCCTTCTGCCCTTCGGGTGCAATCTTCCCACGCACCCATCAGAATACGGCTGCACCCACACACCTGCCTTTCCCTCTACCCATCGGCCAGAAAAAAGGGAGCAGCCTGGCATTTTTATGATGGATATTTATTATAGCCAGCACTCTTGACCCTCACCTGGCTTTCCAAGGGCTAAATGATAATGAAGAGTTCTTGCAGCCTTGTTAGGATGATGCTTGCATTCTTCACTTACCTCCATCCCCACTGCCAGCCCTGTGCAAAGATGTTCTGTCCCTACAGGGAAAAACAGGCTGCCAGAGCTCTTCACTTTTGCACCGATGGAGCAGTTGGGTTATAGGCACCTCAGGAAATCATCTCATCAAGGACAGCTTTCCTCCGGCAGTGCTAACATGACAGAGTTCTGGTTTAAGCAATTGTAGCATATTTAAGCTTTTATTTAGAGAGGAAATTCCTGCTGCTCTGAGCAGTTCCTGCTTATTGAAATGAAGCTCTTTGGAAGTTAATAGTGCAATGCACTCAATTAAAGAGCGCCTCAGGATCTGGCCTGGGATTCTTGCTGGCAGCTGAAGGATTCATTTTCCACCACAAATTAATCTTCAGTGAAAACAGGTGCCAAAACTTCCAGCTCATTAAATCAGCATAAAACTATCAGTTGCTGGAGACCAGTAATTTCTATCATTCCGGGAGCACCCTGCTTGTCTAGAAAGAAAGCCTCCTTTTAAACCCCTCTGCAGGAAGGTGGTTTGCAACAAGTTCTTATGAACAGGTAACAACTTCCCCAGCTCCTGGAAAAAAAAAAAAAAAAGAACTCGTCTTTCCTTTTTAATTTCTGAATGTGGAAAAGGCTTGGTGAGAGGACAGGAGTGTGCAGAAGCCAGAGATAAAGTTAAAAATAAATTTTAAAAAAGGCTTTTTTTATTTATTAGCATAACAATTGATTAGCAGTGTATCTTAAGAAAATCCTTCTAGTGGCTGTCCCTAGTTGAAATGGGGGCAGATTCTTCACTATCATGAGGAGGATTTAGGAAAACTTTGCAGCGTGCTTGTGGACGTTCCTGGCTGCAGACCGAGGCTGTATGAGCTGATCAGCAGCCATACATTAATTGCCCTCTTGTTCCTTTCATATCAAAGTAAATAAAAATCTTTTCTCTCCATAGACCTTTGAATGCGAAGCCCAATGTGAAACCTAGCATGCCAAGACAACGTGTATAAGCATTTGGCTTCTGGATCATCTTCTGGGAGCTGCCACCCACCACCTACATTATCTACAATGCTACTACTTCTTGTGCACTCTACCCTGACGGATATGAAAAGATGAGATGGAGCAGAGACACAGGGACAGTAAGCAGGCACTTTTTTTTGTGAACAGCATGCTAAAGCCCGGCTCCTTTGAAAACCTGACATTTCCAAATTAATTCCCAAGGCCAAACACCATCTCTATGCTCAGTGACGAAGCTCTGCGATTCAGGCAAAAGAAACAGGTCAATCCTGACACAGACTTGGAATATATAATCCTTTTGATATTTCCTTCTAAAATACAGCCAAAATTTGAATTTGCTACAAAAGTGACTTAGAAGTAAATGCTCTCGCTTAACACTCCCTCTCTTTGTGGTGCCACTTATCTCCCAAGAGTTCTCCTATTTCATCCAATGCAACACAAGGCTGCACTGAGAAGGTAACTATGGAAAAAGGGCTTTACTTTTTAGGTTTTTACAGTCCTGAGGGCTAATGTTTACTGCATCCCTTTTGCTATCCTTGTTCTGCTGCTAGCCCCACTTCCACTTTGCCTGAGCAAGGAAAATGTGATTTTTTTTCTTTTTTGAAGAAATGGTTGAGTGGTTAAAAAAAACCCAAGTCTTAGTCACTTGCTTTGGTAAAGCAGGACATTCAGCATACTGTCCTGGGACGTGCTGACTGACTACACCGAGTTATGTTTTTCCAGCTCTGTATGTGATGTAAATATTTCCTTAGTACATTTGAAAATAAAGAACTGAGGACAAAAAAAAAATAAAATACCAACAACAAAAAATTGTTTCTAGTCAGACTCAGTGACATTTCTTTCTTTCTTCAGTTCCTAGCCTCAGAAAAGCTAAAATCCTTTGTGAAGATAATGAGAGCTTGAGGAAGTCTTGACTAAGGGAAAAGCCAGAGATTTATGCACCAGCCTGAGCTTTAGGATAACAGGGTTCAGCTTCTGGCTTACCACAGCCTTAAATGATCTAAAAATATCTTCCCAGGGACTTGCAAGAGGGGCCCCATAACACTCCACCGTTCCAGGAAAGTGCTGTGGAGGTGGACAAGATAAAGACTCTGGGCATGCTACGAAATCCCTGCCAAGGGGCTGATAAAACCCTGGGAAGCCCTTTGCAAACTCCTCCTCTGCAAACGAGTAATGAAGGAGAGAAATCCTGAGAGAAGCAAAGTTTCTCCAAACTTAGCATTTTTTAAAAATACTTAATAAAAAAAAAATAATTAGGGACTAGAGAAGTCTACCTAAACAACAGCAGGCAAATACTGAATGACATGTATCTACACATACGATGAAGAAAAATTTAATAGAAAAACCTTAGCATTGAAGTGTCTGTGAATTCACAGACATTAAGAAATATTAAGACACATTCAATCTATTAAGAGTGACCTCGTTCAAGCCCCAGATGCTAAGCTGGGGGGAAGTGAGGGTCTCACCACACCTGCAGTGCCAGACTCTGCCCCATCACAGTTTCAGTCTCGTCACCAATGTGCAGCTGCATTTTGACAGCACGAAGCAGATCTACTCATAAATCTGTGTCTAGGCAGACTAGGTCCAATTTTTAGCCCCATTTTAGTATGTTATTGTTACCTAAATCAGTCCAATCTCATTCTATAGTCCCCTCTAACCACGCAGATGAAAAGCTCATACCTTTTTTCTCCCTCCTATGAGTGTCAATTTTATTATTAATTTGTCCCAGAGTCTCTTGCTGGCTTGGTTTAAGATAGAAGTTTTCACTTACAAAGCCTTAACTCAGAAAAGCTTCCTGCAAAACAGTTTACAAGAGGTAGGAATGTCACACACAACAAGATTAAATGTAAGGTGTTAAACAGTGAACAGAAAACCCAGCAGAAGTACTTTACTCCCTGGAAGCTATGCTGTTCTTTCAAATGGAGTTATTATTTCATGATCCACAGGTTAAATATTTATTGCTGGTTCTACTGCTATGAAAGCCTACAGAGGTCAAGTCTGTAGTGAAAAACATGGTATGGGTATTTGAAATCAAAACGCATGTCAGTAAGACGAACACATGTACAACAATTTCCTCACCACTTGGAATCCTAAGACAGGATAAACATGGCAAAATAATACCCTAAGCAATATAAAATATATGTATTTTGGCATTACTAACTACTGAAATTACTAATAGCAATGCTCCACTGTGCAGTGCTGCACTGAGACCCCTAGTCCTGCAGCAAGGTCAGTGCAGCTGAAGCCCTCCCAACACTGCAGATGAAGGTAGGGGAGAACTGGAAGCAGTGTGTGTTTGGGTTTCACTTTGGTTTTGGGTTTTTTGGTTTTTTTTAGTAGTCTTCATTGGCACAGGAAACCAACATCTAGAAGAAAAAAATTACAGTGCTAACAAGTTGTAAATACCCTCCTGAACACAGTACAAAATCCACTGCACAGTGGGGGCTACGGATTTTCAAACTCTAGTTCAGAATCACAGAACATCACTGATCTTTTAACCCCAATGCCAAACTCAGGCAGCTTTGGGCTGCCTCTTGCTTCCCTCTCCACATTCTTCACGCTGACCCTTGATCTGCACTCTACAGGACACAACTCACATTAACACCCTGGGTACGCCCTGCCCAGTACAACCCTCAGGACCCTGCATGCAGCCAGCTACCACAAACCCAGATAAATACTGACCATCACACAACTGCCTGGAACAAGTAGTATCTACTGGTGCAAGTTCTGGTTCCACAGTCAGATGCCTTAAAAGAAACCAAAAGAGGAAGCCTCATCTTTGAAGATAACTGGAGACTCTGTTCATAAATTGATGAACTGCCCCCAGCAGTTTCAACACTGAAGAAAAGGATTTGATGGCAATATTGCCGTCTGTGTAGCACATTCCTTCTTTAGAGGGTATGTATTGCATAAAAGAAAGCCCAGTTAACGGACACATTACAATTTCTCCTGCCTGCCAATTTCTGGACAGCACCATCACAGCTGTAAGCTACAAGGGGATGACTTTTTACTGAGTATAATCAAGCTATTAAAAATACATGAGTGTTCACTGAACTCTATTAGCAGCTTTCAGTTTCTTACTTGCTATCAGCCAGGCATCAACTTCAGTTCCGCATCTTCGCTCATTGTCTTTACATCTCTTTAAAAGGTAGATCTTTGTGGTCTCTGATTATGGTTCCTCAATCTGTGGTCAACCAAAGGGACGTATCACCCAAACTGCATATAAAGTATCGATAGAAATATTATCCCTCTGTGCCACTGTAACATATATAATGAGTTAAAATAAACCTATTAAGGAAGTAATTTTAAAAGCATATCCAGCTCTCCCCCTGCAGCCTTTCTGCGAGATACTCTAAGTACATGTTCATGGGCTGCTGCCTGTCCCAAGAGCTTAAAGCCTCCCCTTACAGGGGCTTTTCTAGTTGTGAACAGCCTGCAATTTAAGTACATTTTAGAAATACACCAAATAATACTGGACACTGTGATTCAGCCTGATATACAACAGCAATATCACCCCTGCAGTAGGTCAGAGGATTGAGGGAACCAGAACAAGCAGCTTAATGCATGCAAGCAGAATACACACTTAACTACTCTTTAATCCCTGCCCCAAGTTTCATGTTGAATGCCCCAAAACGCACACCACCTCACGGGCAGACACATTCATGAGAAGTTTACTTCAAACCAGCAAACTGACTTCAGCAAGGAACCCTCCAGCAGAGGCAGTGATGCAACACGTAGCTCTCCAATGCAAGATTGAGCTTCCTTCACCAGTTCGTCCTTCCCCACAGTCTAATGAATGCTTCATCTTCCAGTTCAGGCCAGCTGCAGCCAGCACTGCAGCCAGCACAGATGCAAATATCAGTGCAGCAGAGAGAAGGGAAAGAGCTGAGCGCAACTCCAGCCCTGCTGTAGAGGTGGATGACTAACAGAGCATGAAGCAAGGCATCGTAGATGCCTCTAGCAAATCAAATTCAGAGCAAACCGGCTGGATTTCAGGTTGAGTAGCAATGCCTGAGCAAGAAGCCTTGCACAGAGAAAGAGGAGGACTGACTGAGCTGGAGTCTAGAGAAGCAGCTTAAGGGTGTTTGTTTCTCCATAGAGGAAGCTGTTGTTGAACAGGTCCTACAGACCTGACAGCGTTTTGCTAATAGCATGTGGAAGAGGTTACAGGGTGAGGCAACTGCATTGGGTGTAGAGGCAAAGGCTGGAGGCTGTTATGGGTTAAATACAAGAGAAACAAGACTCTGAGATACAGAATGACTTTCAAAGAGAAGTGGAAGGAATAAATTTGTTCAGAAGTTTATGGTGACCTAGTTGTAAAGTTGCTCAAAACTAACAGTGGAGTAGAGTAGCTCAAAACTCTCAGAAGCTGATAGGCTAAAGGCAAAGAACCTAGAAGTTAACAGTTAATGGTGGAAAGTGTTAAGAGCTGATTCACAATTTAAGTGTAACTGCAACTAAGAAAGAAAAGGGTAAATAAAACATTAAGAATTTCTTACATTTGTTAGACACTTGCTTTTACCCCATCCAGGGAGTCACTTCTCTGGAGTATTTTCTGAGTGATAAAGGATTTTGATGAGTTTCACAATCTCCAGATAAATGATACACCCGAGATGACCTCAGGAGAGCCAAGAGCTGGACTGGTCAGTTTAAGCCCCTTTTCTGTCCAAGCCTGTATTTGCCGTATGAGCTGTCACAGTGAAGGCACGTAACAGGCTCCTCAGGCTAACGCTGGGGTGCACCTTGTGCAAGTGCTTGGAGGATGCCCCACAGAAACCAGAGACCCTTGTTGCTGTTTCTGCAGCATTCAAGACAGAAAAGCAAAATAAGGAAAGAATTACAGAAATCTCTGTAAGAACAGCTAATAGTGAAATATTACCTTGCTGTAACTACGTTTCTTCCTTCTGAATCATCTGAAATCAAATCTCTTTGACAGGCAAGGTCAGCAGAATCCATCCATCACTGGATTCCCATCCTGAGCAGTGCTGAATAAATTGAATAGGTACAATTTCTGTCATGGGAGACCTGTCACATCTATTTGTGCTTCATGTTCCTGAAAGCCTCCTGTGTAATTTGGAAACCTTGGAAAATACTCTCAGTTCCAAGGGGGCAAAAGCTGCCAGACAAAATAGCTGTGTTTGTATATTCAGTTCCTCCCCCCACATGCAACTGTCTCATTGATGATGCTTAAGGCTGCAACCAAGCTGATATTTGCATCTTCCCCATCCCTTTGTTTCTTCAGCCAAAGAAAAAGCCACAGCGATACCCCGACATTTTAGTAAGAAGGAAGAAACCAACATCAGTGTCACTAAGTCTGGAATTAAACACAAGGCAGAGGAAACACAGGAGGGCAGGAGATATCCACTTCAAAGGCTGAATGAACTCCAGTAAGGTTTGTTCACTCCAGTCCAGGTCACAGCACCCACCAGGTTCAGTGGCGAGTCTTTGTTCCAGTCTGCAGTGGAGCCGCTGTTTGGCTACATTCAAAATAACCCTCTACAGTGTGAAAAATTCTTAGTTCAACAGGGACCAGACAACACTACCAGGGCTTTTGCATCTGAACGCACAGAGAGGGCTGTCCTGTAAAAACAACTGCAAGGCGGTGTATCTGAAAATACCAGCAGGATTCCCTAGGGGCTTAAAGCACACTGTAAACACCGCCGGTTCCCCATTTCCCTAAAGGGCTGCTAACTGAATACAAACGTGAAGTCATAAAGGAATAGGAGATGATGACAAAAAAGAAATCATTCCACTCTGCCATACATACATTTTTGTAAACACTCTTTAAATATATATATGAGGGTTGAATTAAATTCAGAATAGTAATGTAACACTGTATTACGACATTACTCGCTACAGATCATTGCTGCCACTCGATTTTTTTTCTTGTTGTCAAAGTGCCTTTCCCTATACTGTAAGAGCATGAATTTTTCCCATCCAGCCCCCCCACCTCCCCCTGCCTCGAGACAAATCAACCTCTCTAGTGATAAGAAAACAGTAAGTTGCAGCAGGCAAGCAAACCTTGCAGGGAAAATCTAACCCAAACTTACTAAGCCTGGTGATCTGGCTCTGAATACTCATAAATAACTTCAACCTTAAATTTTAGCAGCAGCCATCCTGTAAATGTTAAGAAGAATGAAAGCAACAGGATAGAGGCAGGTGTAAGTTAACAGGGAGCAGAAGCTCAAACTCATTTGCAACAGGCAGTTTTCACTGCAGCTTCCACACACGTTAATTAACCTGACTTACAGGCAGAAGACTGAAATCAATACAGTATTTCCACAGAGAAACACTGATTTTTAGCAGGAAGATTGGTTGTTCAGCCGTGTCCATTTGCAATGTGTAGAGCTGAAGTCACTGCAGGCAAAGGCTTTCCTTAATTCAAAAATACTTTACAGAGCAGCTGATCATCCAAAGTACTGAGAGGAGGTGGGGACATGAGCTTGTGTGTTAATGATGGTCACAGTACTACAAAAACAATCCATACCTTTTGAGATCAAAAAGGCTATGTACTATTTTCATTTCCTACTATCTGGTTTTAAGGTTTGATTATGTTTCATACCACAAATCAGACTTGAAACCCCACAAGAACACATTCCCTATTTAAGACATTTAGTAAAATTCAAACTCTATTAATAATAATGTCTATTAATAGACATAGAAATAACACCCATAACAAGCCAGTGCTATTGAAATTGTATTTATAACCATCCATTACTTTTAGACACCTGTAAGGTAAACCTTTTACATAAATATGGTCAAAAAATTATTGGCTTAAGGCTCATCTCTATTACTAGCTGGTGCTGCAAAGCTGTTGTTCCAACACATTGTGCAAAAGAGCGGGAAGCACCAGTTGGAAGCCCGATGCAGCGTGCAGAAGTGACACAGTGATCTCAATACAGATCTAAATGTGCTGAGTCTCTTTGCTCTCATTATGCAGCAGGCTCATTAAAAGGCTCTTGCTGCACAAAAGGACTAACTAAAGGCCTCACGATATGGTCCAAAAGCATAATAGAGACACACCTGAGACACCAGTGTAGCTTTAAAATCAAATACCTTTTTTTTTTTTTAACTATGCATACTCCCAAACCCTGCAGAACAGAAATGTATGCATCAGGTGCTAGCTGTATTTTAAGTATGAAAACCTCAAGTATTATTCATGCTTCCCGTGAAAGTTCTTTCTCTAGTTTACAGGAGAACATCGGGCAGCAGTAGGAGACAACTCACACCACCTCAAAGGCCAAACTGGATGATTGTAACAACCGAACCGTAGATGTGTTTCAGAAAGGCCCTGCACAATATCCCTTTGCTGTAAGTACACAAGCGTTCTATATTAAACTGCTAGCATCATCTGTTGGTGAAGCTTCAAAACTGCAAGCAATTATTTTTAAGTAAACATCCAGACACTGCAATTATCTGCTGAAAAGAGCTGAATTTTTCAATTAGCTACGAAGCTGTAACATGCTCTCTTTCAAGGGAAAGCGAGGTCATTCTGCATTGAAATCGTTCTAATCCCTAAGCAGAATTTGTACCCGACTGCCATTTAATAACTGTGCCATTTCTGGTACCCTAAGCAACTGCATTAGAGGCACGGCCAGCACTAACCAGCGTTCACACCAGTACCAAAATACCTGCAGTGTACCAGAGAAAGAGCTGCAGCACTTCACACTTCAGGGTGGTTTTCCAGAGTTCTGTTATTAGCGTTTGCTTGGTTTTCAAAGACTTCATATGTTGTTTCATATAAAAGTAAAGCATTAAGGAACTCCCCTCAAAAGAATTATTAAAAGCAATTTCAGCAAGACTAGGAAACCTACATGGAAAATATCCTCACCCGTTTATTGTTGATTTTACCACTTGGTAACGCGGTTGTTTTGAACTCAGTGTGAATACAATTAAAGTTTTGCAGAAAAATCACACACCTGTATTTTTCACATGTATCAAACACATTTAAAGTTTAAAATTTGTGAGCCTTGACTTGCTCCTCTTAATGTCTCTTTAGGGATGTCCACTGTCACCGCTCCGATAAGAGTCCAACTCAGTCTCTCAAGTCAGGTGACAAACAGATTCATAAGGTGTAGATTTCTCAAAGACGGTCTTCTCTGTAGTGCATTGTGCTAGTGCAGTCAACCAGTGTGTCAGTATTCAACCATATAAGCTTGGGTTTGTTTCTGCTTTTTTTAACTACACAATACAGAAATATAATTTTACATGTAGCTTTGCATGCCTTATGGCCGCTTGCCCTACTATAGGACAGTGCAATAAATACAAATATATGCACGCTAGAAAAGATTTAACTGCCATGATCTACGTCTCATTTATGAGTACAAATTTACCTAGTCAACAATATGACGAATTGAGCAGAAAAAAGTGGCAATGGCAGTAATATTCTACTACAAAAACAAGGCTAGAAGCAAAGTGTTCTCAAGCTACAGAAAACTTGCTACCTCCTAATATATGATGTAGGGCCCAGTTCTGCCAAGTGCAGAGTCATGATCAGTAGATTGCATCAGAACATGCTTTTCCCCCATTTAACAATGAATACTTTTACAATTTATATGGTTTTGATAACTGTTTATAAATAGCACACTAAAATGACTATTAAACTATACAGCAACATGACATTTATAGCCTAATCCTGAATACCAACTTCAAAGAACATGACTACAAAGGCCAGAGAGCAAATGTCATCGACTAAAAGCATTTCCACTTCAGAATTTATTGAATGTTCTCTTACACAAACACTTCTCAATCGTGAAACCGAAAGGAACAGGATTTCCTATTCCCTCTCTGCTCCAGTAGTAATTTAGCCACACATCACCCTTATAAATTAGTGATGGATTTTAACAGGTAGCCCCCTGGGGCTATATATTTTATATACTTTATATATATGCACATTTACTTTGAATTCTATGTAAAAGTTGAAAAAAAAAGTTTGAAAGAAAAACTCAGAATATATCACAGCTTTTTCAGCAGAAAAAAATACAAATTAGTTTTATAACCACTATTCAATTTATCAAACTTTTTCTTTTTTTTCTGAAGTATTTACCTTTAATTAATTATGTACACATTACAGGAAATAAAACTTTTTCCACAAACATTCTCTAAGGTGACAGTTATCAATAGAATGATAGAATAATAGCAGGAAGAATATTAAACAAATGGGGGTGATCAATTTCTGCTTTTAAAAAGTAAAAAGTCACCATATAATTAAGTACAAAAACCTGCATTGAATGACAACTGCTGGTGTAGTAACTTGATCAGGTATGGAGACCAAGAGTATAGTAAAGCCCTATGGTAATAATATTTCTGTAGCATTTCCACTTGGTATGTATATACTAAATGTTGGCAAAGTTTCTGTAGCATTAGCTTATACAAACATAGGAGTCCTCAGTCTGCTGCATAAAACGGAACAAGTGTGGTTTCATTCTCCTGAAATCCAGAGTGTCACTTACAAACTGCATAATGAAACTTTTCTTCAGAAAAATATCTGTTTGGCATCTCCAGGGCTCTGTTCCATTGGACAATAGGGGCATTTTAATCTGGGGACAAAGAGAACGTGTTAGAATGGCAGCAATATGACAACTGACCATTAAAGGTAGCGAGTCCGCAGTGACAGTCCCTCCTCTTTTTCCCCCTGCAGCATGAAACAAACACACTCTCAAGCCATAAGGCTTTACTTGGTTCCAGTAAAAGTCACCTTTAGCTGAGAGAGCCCTTACCATGCTTTTTCTTCTAATTATATTCTCTCTCACCTTTTACCCACGCACCCCTGAATTATTAAATACCAAGACATTACCCTTCACGAGTCATCTATAATTTCTACTTTGGGACTAGTTTGTTGCATTTTAGTCATTTTAAATAGGCCAGTAGCTTTCACTTCAGCTTCCTCAGCATCCAGCACGTTTTACTGTCTGGTTCCAAAAATGCTGTGATGTTACAACCCATGTAGATCAGCTCCTGTGGGCAATGACTAAAGAGGTCAGCCTGACCTCCCTGCTGAGGTCTCCACCAATAAAATTCCACCTGCTTACAATATTTTTTCCTAGCACTGGTGTATTTTTTCCCCATCTCTGAGTCTGCACCTTTCACACACCCCACACTCCCCCCCCCCCCATGTTAATACTGTGCTGTCACTAAAAACATCAGGAATGAGTGATTTGGGACAGGAATAATGTAGCAGCAAGTTTACTGGCTTCAAATGGCTGAAGTCACCCATGAAGGCAATACCGTTAGGCTTTTCTAACAGGGTAAAGAAAAAAAAAAAACAACACACATCACTCAACATTTTCATTCATAAAATCACTTATTTTCACACTAGATTTAGCTAAACAATTTATGGCTCTAAATTAAGCTGACAGCCTCCACGGAAATTGCATATATTCCATTCAAGTTACCACTCTACCACTCATTCTTCCTCAAGGAAATCTGTATAACTCCTCCTTCCCAAAAGCCTTTAGCTACCGCATCGATAGCTAAGGAGTATTTCCACAGTGATAATTCAATTACCTGCTCAATTACTGAGCTATATTTGCCCCAGAGGGTTTTTTTATTATTATTTTATTTTTTAGCGATGTTTCATTCATTATTACGTGTGTAAAACCCTCCATTTTGAATTTAAGAGAACACAACGGTACTTACACTTGAAAAACTACTCTGCTCGTTGCATTCTTTCATGTAATCTCACTTTCTACAACATCAGAGGGTTTACTATGCTTTTCTCCAGTGCATCAACCTGGCTTATCTTGCTTTTAAGTCATTCTCTAAGACTAATGAGCATCCAGCAATTATGTAATTATGAATTCGGTTTTCCTGAAACACTGTATCGGAGTCTTAAGATTTGTCCTTGTCTGTATGCTGCTTGAAATAAAAAAATAGTACTTACTTGCTGCCATTAAACATTTTATTCAAAGCATCTCTTGATATAATATGACCACAGACTAATTTCATAGGTGGATTATTATCTGTTGTTTGCTGACGAAGAATAGGACAGGCAAATATTGAATGATACCAGCACTTTTTACCAAGGTCCACTTCAATCTGTGAAAGAAATTAACATCACAATTCATCTTGGGAAACTACATTTCCAGACAATTATCCCTTCAGGTCGTGGCCCCTACTTAATGGATTTCACTATTTCACTAGCTGTGAAGGAAGCAAAATCCATTGCATGGATGCCTGACAATTTCCTAGCCAAAAATACTTGTGATCTTAAAAAGGTGATTTATTGTTGCTTCTCCACACCCCCAACAAAGCAGAGTATTTTGCCAAGGGACAAGTGCATGTTTTAGTGCAGATTTATGCCCTGGCAGGAAAACTGAGCTGATGACCCAACAAGACTTTCTATATTTTCTAGTCAGTGATTTCCAAAGTGTTCTAGATGGTAACCTTATTTAAGGGGGGGGGGGGGGTGTGGGGAGAACAACCCAACACAAACAAACAAACAACCACCACCCACACACAAAAAACAAACAAACCACAAAAAAAAAAAACTAGACCAGAAAACCAGAGAAACCCTTGGATTGATCACATGAATGTTCTACAGGTTCTTGAAAAGACTCTCCTAACATCTACATGTCATGCCAGTAATGATGTGTGTCAAAATAATTTATTTTCAGTACCAACACAGAAGACACTGGTACAGCACAACTCTTGCCATCAGGACAAAATGATTTCAGAAAGGGACATCTCAGAACAACGTGTCTGTGACTTCAGGAATCAATCAAGAACTGCAAAACTCACAGCTTCTGCACCTGAACTTCCCAGCTCTGACCAGTCCTCAGTTCTGACAGGTACAACCTTCTGCAAAATCTGACAACGTAGCCTTTGCACGATGAAAATAAGGCTTCCCACCCCCATTCTGCCTTAGCAGCACCTGCTAGAGACCCTGATTAGAAAATGCAAGGAGGCATTTATGTGCTATTAACTGATCTGCATCTGACAGCAGTCCTTTCCCAAGTGCTCCCTAGCTAGTCACTCCTGTCTGGATGGCAGGGCATCAATCCACCAGGATGTTGAACTTGGAGGCTATGCTCTCAGTGGTACAGAGAGCACAGCTGGGAGAGACTCAACACTTGTACTTACTATAAATGAATTTCTTCCAGCTACAATCAAAGAGGCTACCTCAGTTCATGTCCAGTTTGCACTAAATAGGTTTTCTTTCCAAATCAGGAGCAGGCCTCTGGGGAGCTGCACACACCTGGTAGGAGCTATAAAGGGAAACTGGGAAGCTTCATTTCAACTGATATAAATGAGTTGTGCTGGAAGCATGATGCTCTGGATTCCAATTCAGTTCCTGTATCCCCAGATGTAGCAGCAATTCTTTCATCTCCTAGCTGCCCGATAAAGAGTTGGTACAAAGCAGCCCACAGAGCTCAGGCCTAGCTAGAGGAGGCTCATGTTTCTCAGTGGGATGCATTTGCTTTCCAGTTGTACAGAAACATCTCACACGTTCCATGTAAGGCTAAGTGGAAGGTGGCACCATCTGTTTTGTTAAGGTCATTTGATCAAAGACTTTTTCAGTGAGAAAAGGCATAAGAAGTGGGAGCAAAGGGCATAAGGTGGGAGTAAAAAAAAAAAAAAAAAACAAACCAAAATCAAGAGATATAAACCTGACAAAAAAATAATGGACACAGTAACAAGAAACAGCCTTGTCAGTCACACTAATTGATAGGTCACCAAGAAACTGCAACCCATCTTGGATTTTGCCAACAGGTAAGAATGCGAACCTGAGAGTCTTGGAGGAGCTGGGGTCAGCAGAACTATACAAATGGCAAGAGGAAGGTGGAGGTGAAGGGAATTAGAGAAGAATGGCCAGAAAGGAATATAAAAAGGGGCCAGAAGGGCCATGCCAGTGTTTGAGGGTCCCTGATTTGATACTCTAGAGGCATTTGATTGTGCCTCTAGAGTAATGTGTACGTTTCTTTTACCAGTGAATTTCAGTCTTTACCAGCCAGAGAGAAGGAAGGGATCTTGGCCGTCTATTCTTATGTTTTATGCAAATCCTGCCATATGGGTGCTGCTGAAGGCAGCACCTTGTCTGCGGCAGCCTGCGTAGCTGGTTGTATCAGTGTCCTCTGTGTGTGCGCGTGGGTGGGTGTCTGCGATTCATGCTCAGCGTCACTACTGGCTGAACCTACAAAGGGGAAAGCAGCAGGTACCTCCATCAGCCTGGGATGGAGGCCCCTGGTACAGCAGGAAGCCCCAGACCTGCTGGAGTTAGCAGCCATCTATAACATTCCTTAATTTGCAGCACAAAGGAAACCTGAAACCAGCATTTGCCATCAGAAATCTGCCCTGGGATAGCTCAGCATCAACTCACCGGTAGTTCATCCTTCTGGTTCCAAACGCCTGTGCACTGCCTTTGTTCAATAACTGCCTTGATATTAATTAGCGCTGGTAATGCTACACAACCTGCTGAAAAACTGCAGAAAAAGGAAATGTTAACATCAGATGCCTGTTAGGAAATGAGCATTTTTCATATCTCTACAGTAAAGGTTAACGGGAACACAAGAGTGCTGTACCACTTTGTTCACTTCTTGTTTGTACTTTTATTGCTCCCTTCAAGTATAACAAGCAAGAGTTTTGGTGCAAGTTCTCAGTCACCCTGTGCCTTGGGCTAGGGCCGTCATTCTGGACTGAAAACAGTTAATCTCCACTCTGACCCTTACAGTGAATCCATTTTCTATACCACCTACTTTGATTTTGAGCTGTACAGGAGGAAGACATCATATTAGCTTATATAAGTAGCTGCTTTGAACTGTGGAAGAGTACATACAGCCGAAGAGTTTCTGCATAACCCACACATATAGACAAGACATCGTCCTTTAATTGTATGTACCTATCATGTAAAGAAACACATCTTTCCACCTTCACCTTAAAGAAAGAAAAGAAATGTCCAAAAAAAATAGACCAAACACGACAGGAAGGCAAATGAAGGAAGGAAACAAACCATGGCCTGTAACAACTGAATCAAGTCACTGTCCCAACAGTTCAGCCTGCTCCGGGAGTTACCCACTGCCAGAATTTACCACATTATTTTGAAATATTTCACTGTGTTACAAAAGAAAGCATGACACTGAGTTTCCACAAATTACCTGATGTTTTGAGGGACTCAAGTTTGATGACAGTACTATAAGCCTGAAAGCAGCAGCAACAGAAACAGGATTTGACCTTTGCATCAGCCTCCTCTGTGTCTGTGGCAGATTTTTTTACTATTTGTGCAAGTTTTATTGTCTACAGAGGCAGGACCTTCCTTTCCACTCTGCCCTTCCAGTATTTGGCTTTGTTTCTGCAGGAACATTCTGGCTATTTACTTGGGAGGCATGTACCTGAAGCCTATGGATCTCTTGCCTAAGCTAAATAAAAAACAAACAAACAAACAAAACCCCAAACAAACACACACCAACCAACAACACAACAAAAAACCCCAAACACACACCAAAACAACCAAAAAACCTACAAACAAACACACACCACAGTATCCCTCACCTCTGACTGGCCATTTTAATCCTTACACTTTGCTTCTTTGCTTTCTGGTTATCTCAGCCCTGAATGTAACTTGTGTTAATCCCCCGGGGAAAGTTTAGCCAAATAGTATTTTTAGAAATAAAAGCATTATTGCTTTAACGGTTCTGTATGAATCACAGAATCGTTCTGGTTGGAAGAGACCTTCAAGATTAAGAGTCCAATCATTAACCCAGCACTGCCAGGACAGCACTAAACCTTGTCCCTAAGCACCTCATCTACACATCTGTTAAAAACCTCCAGGGATGGTGATTCCACCACTTTCCTGGGAAGCCTGTTAATGCAAACAACTCTGGAAGAGCTCTTTAAGAGTGTAACAACTCAAGTAAATAGTAAATTCAATATCAACTCAGACCACGAGACCCATACAGGATTAGATAAATATCAGAGAAACCCATCAGCCTCATAAAAGTGACCACTACTCCTGCTCCAGAAGCAGTGTATTTTACAGGAGGGGTTTAACTTCAAGCTGGTTTAATTTCTAAAGGATTTGCAGCACTCAAAGGTCACACCACTTTAGAAGAGTCTTGTTTATGTCAAGAGTATAGATACCACCTATACAGTAAATATATTTCAGTGCAATTGATTTCACACCAGGCACAAAGCAAGTGTCCAACCAAGCCAAACATCAGTAACAGGGATTTTCCACTTCACTGAAAATCTCTTGGCCATTTGCACTGCAAAAGGCGTTACAGTGTCAGTGCATGAGCAATTTAAATATAAAGGATTGCTGTTAATTTGACTGAAACAGGAGGAGGATGAAAACCAAAAACCAGAGACAGAAGTTTTAGGTATCTATAAAACCCTCAAACTGGAACTTGTAATGTTTATTGTAGAGAGATAATTAATCTGAAAGTGCTCCCTTTGTTGCCTCTGTTGTATTTTGCGACAGAGGTGCAAACGGGAGAAGCACAAAGCTTGACCATTTTGAGAGGTCTAAACTGAAGTACACAAGTCTAATAATAGCAACATGCAAACAGTAGAAAGAAAAAAGCCAAAACATACACAAAAAAAAAAGAAAAAAAAGAGGTCGTGTAGCCTCTGCTAAGTACCAAATCTTGCCCAGAGAGATATGTGTAATTTATTTTATATTTAGTGCCTGAAATGAAAATATCAGGTGAGTATATTGAGTGAATTGGCATCCAAAGGCTAAAGAGCAGCTAATCAGAGAAGCTAGAAGGAGATTAGGTAGGTTGTCTTCACATTTCCAGCAGCCTCCTACAGATTTGCATTTTGTCAAATTAGCTCCTGAGCTTTCTTCTTTGCAAATGAGCTCCAGCAAACAATCTGGCAATCTTAGCAGCTGAAATCACGACATAACTCTCAAGCATTCTTCTAACAGGAAGATGGGTAAGTAATGTGTGGATTAAAACCCAAGGTGATCAAATGCTGCCTGAATCACAGCCACTGTTTTGGGGAAGGGGCTCCGTTAAAGAGCAGGGACAGCTTCCACACATTTGCTGTGGGAATAATTGGCCGATTGCCATCCTCATCTTTCGCACCGATGTCTAACGTACAGAAGCCAAGCTCCACCCATCTTCCTCTTGAGCTGCAAAGGTGCAGAGTAAAGCACAGCACACAGAACCTCTGATTCCTAATCTTCGCAAATCTTGTTAAAGCTAATTGAAGCTACACTCTTAATTTAATACCAGCCAGATGAGACTACTTCACAAAAGCAATTTCTGTTGTCCACAACAAGAAACAGAAATCAAAACACCATGTACCCGATCTTAAAAAGCAAGTGAAAGCCAACGTACCTAACACTGAGAGGTGATTCAACAGAGAGACCCAGAAGAGCACAGGCGTCCCTCGTAAAGATGTCACAGATGTCCGCCCACTGGTTTGCGTCTAATAGATGAACGTACGGAGAGTTCTCTATCCCTTGCCGCAGATACACCAGGCTGCCCATCAAAACCTGAATATCTGCCAGGGACCAGGAAACAGTTAGTTGCTTTATACTATAAACAAAGCTCTGGGCTCTACAGTTTTAGCTTGCATGTGAAGAACAGGCAGATGCACCATGTGCAATACACAGCCTCACCTCGACAAAACGCAGCTATGGTCATCACAGAACAGACACCTACAGCCACGAGAGCTCCCAGCCACTATGGACAGACTGGGGAGGCACAGAATGCTTCCTATTAATTTTCTTCAAAGGGGCTTACTCTTTGGTAAGCTTTGACACACACACAGTACCCTAAAAATTAGGCTATGCCAGATTCAGTCTGAGATGGTTCACTTAATTCACATATTTCCCATTTTTCAAGTTTCATTTCTCTTTGTATTACCCCATGCAGCAGAAAATAGCAGATGACTGTTCCAAGAACATTTCTGTGCATTTTTAAACACTTCACCCTGGCAGCAGGCCTAGTCTAGATGCTATCTATGTACTATATAAAGAGTCAAAAAAAAAATAAATCTTAAATTTAAGCAAAAGTGCAAACACAAAAATATAATTTTCTGCCCTCTTTAAAAAAAAAGGGGGTGCTTAATTCAAATTGTAAGAACACATTAAGTACAAAAGTTCTAAAAATTAAAATATATAACATTAAAAAAATATAAATAATACATAAAGATGTTTGGAACATGTTTTATATTTTACTATGAGAGGCCACATCCAAATGCTTTAAATTCCCTTAATATGACTGAAAACTTACCTTTCTGATGATTCAGGGCAAAGGGCTGGAAGTTTTTCGCATACTGAAGTGCTTCTCTTTGATTTGCCGTTCCCCCCATCAATAAACTAATGAAATATAATCTGTGTAGTTTAAATTCCAACGAACTATTCTGTGCCATGAGCATTTCTCTGTTGGATACCGCCCACCTAGAAGCAGCAAGGAGGTACAATGGGACACGACACAAGAGTAATTGTCAGCCTACACCGTATGAAATGATTACAGTTATCAACCACCTATTTCAAGGAGAATATGACTGTTCCCTGAACTTTTATGAGTCTTATATAGAGTACAGAAAACTGCAACACCCTCAACAAGTAATGGAGCTACACAGAGTACCCAACACATGAACGATGGTACTTGTGGTGCAGTTGTACAGGTTACCCTCTGCAAAATGCAGCACTCTCTGGCTGGAAGGCAAGACTGAATTAGGCACAGGGTAAGGCAAAAGTAGGTAGAATCTACTGTATTTGGATTAATACCACTCTGAATCTTAATAGAAAGTCTTCAGCTACATGTTGAAGAAGTCAGAAAATAGGTTCTTGAAAGCTTTGGTCAAACATCCTCACTCACCAACCATTTCCTCTAAGCCACTATATTTATATACATGTGTATGTTACCCTGAAGAGGGGAAGTGTGTCTATGGGGGCCTTGAAGATAGACAGTGTCAAGACCTTACAATAGAGGGTAGAGGAAAGGGAAAGCACATTAAATATAATGCTTTACCCTACTTAAACTTTGCTTTCTGTGCTATTTTCAACTTGGACAACAAAAATATTTCTCATTTTCTGGGTTTCATTCACCATGACAACACAAATGTTTTGCTCCCAAATAACACAGAAGAATTCTTCAATACACACCAAGGAAAATTAAATGGAATTTTCAAAGCATTTCACAAAAAGCTGATTTTTTAATTTAGATTTTATCCACCCCTTTCTTGTATTTTTATGGGGATTTGTTTTGTTGGGGTTTTGCTATTTTTTTTTTTCTCCCTTAATTTAATTTAGTCAGGCCTAAATCAATCCCATCTTTCACTTAAGAACTTCAAGTTTCCATGTTCTTCAGTACATCTGTTTCTCATTAGTGTTAATTAGTTGTACTATTTTCACTGTGGGGTCCCCATTAAGCAAAGAGCTTTTCACTTTTCAGCAAGGAAGTGAGGTAGTCTCCATTCCTTAAAAAGAAGGGGTATGTGAGGCTTCTTTTCAACCAGTACTAAAAGGAGAAAAAGAGAGAAAATTAAAGTCTTACTGGTAAAGCTTTCAATGCAAGTTAGCCTTCTGCATTAAAATGTAGCATTAATGAGTATTTGCTTTCAATGTGTTGTGCTAACAGACTCAGGAGTCTGTCTTTACTGGCAAGGCTCTGTAATGACAGCAGTAACCTTCCAGTAGGACACTGTGAAAAACAGCCCTTTAACTCAAAACAAGCCCTACTGTCCCTAAACCCAAGCAGGATCAGATGAGCAGCCTCAGAAGACTATCAACACCATCTCCACCAGGAGGAAAGGGCATGCTCACCTACCATGGGGTTTTGTTGTTTTTGGGGTTGTTTGTTTTTTTTTTTATGATCAGTGTCCACAGTTTAAACTGGATATAGTGGCAATAAAACTCATGCCCAGTGAAGAAAACAAGAGCCTGAAGTTAATAATGATAGACCAATAAACAGCTAAAAGACAAACAACTATTATCAATAAACAATAAGACTAGTCCACTGTGCCATTAGTGAGATACTAATCTGTATTGCACCAAAAGAGCCTCCATCCTCTCCGTGCCAATATTTGCAACCACATGCCATGGTGCTTCATCTTGCTGAGATCGAGTCTATTTTGCCAAATTAGCTTTTAGGCAAGCTTTCCATTTTTAGCTCTGTGAGTGGCAGTACAGATTTGTATCAGAAGAAAGCAGCCACAGAAGCAAGGCCTGAGGTTTTTGGTCTAGGACGTGCCGTTCCTATTTCTAATGGAAAGATTAAAAAAAACCTAACATAGTGAGGTTTAAAACATTCAACCCACATACTCTCTACCACCATCCAAAATCATTAGCAATGACAACACCTGCCTTCCCACCTTCCCTGAAAACAATACTTTGAGCATTGTCACTTTTGAGACTCAAATCCATCTGAATTTTCAAAAGTTTTCAGTATAATATCCAAACCCCGGGTCCATGGAGCTCTCTTCTAGCTCCTATATGGGACTTAGCAATACCAGGACCTGCACAGCTTGCTGCTTCACAGAGGGGAGAAAAGACAGCATCTTTTCCCCAGATTACAGTCAAAAGCTTTGAACCTGCAAGTCAATCCCACCAGACTTTCACATGGAGACCCACTTGGGCTCAGAATCCACACCACGAAAGAACCTATAAATTTCTCACCCTCCCACCCCCCTGCCATCATCGAATTATGAGAAAAGTCACTGGAAACTAATGAGATCCTGTGGAAGTAGAGATTACACAGTTGAAGGTGCAGGGCCAGACTAGGCATCCGAAGTCAAGTTGTACAGCCCCCCTCCAAAAAAAAAAAAAAGTGTTATGGCCAGTCACTCTATATTTAATTCTGAAGTGTAGTATTTTTAAGTGTTAGAACTTGTATTACTAAGACAACCCAGAAACACCAGAGTTAGGGTGTTGGGTTTTTTAATCAGATATAAATACTATTTCCATCACTTCAGCAGGACTTTGAAAGTCTTTTTGAAAAGTCATTAATCTGACAATTCCCTTTCAATGGCAGTGACCAGAGGCCTCTTCTGTTTGCTTCGTTTCCAACACTGAGTTAAGCTGAGCACCAGCAGAGCCAGAGAGACTGGTTATTGCTTTCATCCCAACCTATGGAATTTTGCATGGGTACACCCTGCTATACTGCCTGTCCTGGTTCATGATACAGTCATTAATTACCTTGTGTAACACTTGCTCTCTGCTTCAAAACCACTGTCAGTAGCCTAACCCTAGAATGGGCCAGTTTGGGACTGCTTTTATGCACCCCTGAAGCTGTATTAACTGGTGCCAACTTTAGCCATTTATGCGCTTTTTGCCCAAAGAGCACAATGCCACCCCTTCAAGCTCCCCATGCATGGAGGCCATCCCTCCCTCCAAGGGTGATTTCCATCTCTTCTCCTGAACACCCACATCTGCTGGGAAATAATATGGAAAACACCTCCAATAGCATCAGCAGTTCTGTGGAATAACTGGGCATTGAAGACCTCAGTTACTTCCTAAACTGTACAGTTTTATCACATTTTGATGATCCCACTAACAACCGTCTCTTTTATGTAAGCATTGCTATAAGCAAGGACCTTCTGTGCACATCAGTGGGCAAAGAGCCAGACAGTTTTTAGACAGACGGGTTTAAACAGAAAAAACATTATAAACAGAAATGAGACAGAGTGGGGGGAGGGAGACCAGCATAGAAACTGTGCTGACAATGCTCCCTGTTCTCTGTCCATTCAGCTGTCTTCAGAATAAGAGTTCCTGTAAAGGACCACCATACCTCCTGCTTTGGTTGAAAAATATTTAACACATCTCAGCAACTACAAGATATGACTAAGTAGCAATGAGTAAGGCATAAGGCCCAGCAAACTGGAGCTAAAATGAATTTAGTGACTTTAAGTAAATGGACATAACAGCAGGTTACTGTTCCTTGTGTTCCTTCACAACAGCTACGTTATTAGTTGGACTACAAGAAGTACACAAGATGTATCTGACAGGAAATCCTCTTTCAGTTGTCACACCAGGTATTTCAGTGTTGCTTCCCTTCAATTAGCCAATCCAACAGCACTAAACCACCTGAGCTTTCCACCTCTGTAACTATATTCAAAGATCAGCTATTTAGGTCAAACTTTGCATGACCCAGAGGCACAATCCAGAATTTATTTTACAATCACCATGGTTTGAACATCAGAGTATCTCTGCACTTGGTTTAAGTGCCAGTAAGCTCTGAAGTGACATACCTGTGTGGGTTCACATTAAAGGGAAAAGGAAATGTTTGTCAATATGAAAATGTACTTAACTGAATAATGCCAAAAAAGGTACCTTAAGTATATGAATTATGCTCTGGAATGAAACACAGAGATTTTGAATTTGCTTTGGTTTCATTCCTTCTATTTTTAAAAGATCACTTCAAAGCTGGTTTGGTTTTGGGTTTTGTGTTGTGGTTTGTTTGGGTTTTCAGTGACCAACCTAAGCTTACCAAAGCTTTCACGAATTAAAGAAAATATATATAGGCTGAAGGCTTGGTTTTTTAATTTTATTTTTAACATAAAAGCTATTCTGAAACGGTACTTCACAGTTACATATCCACTACTGTAAATCATAAACCAGTAGCCCACAAGACATTTCATCACCTTTCCCTCCTCACTGTCACTGGCACCAGCTGTCATATCTAATGGTTGTAAAGATTACTAAAGTCAAGAAAATACCTGGTCTGGGGTTGACTGATAAGACATCAGATACTCCCAAGGCTTGGTTTTCATTTGAGCATTCAGCATTATCCACTGACTTGCATTAATGCAATCAGAAGAAACCTCACTAACAGATCTGATTTCACCCCAGGCTGCCAGCACAGCTGCCCCCTCACCCAGCGTTCATCACCACTGACCTGGTGGCAGCAGCCTGTGAAGTACACCCCTATCCTTTCACTCCTCCCACCCTGTGATCCCTGAGCTGGAAAAGGAGAGCGACTTGAGAAGTGAGAACTCTGATTCCAAGTCAAATTCTCCTCACCCCAAAGGCTTGGAGAAGCCTAAAAGACTTGGTGGTATCAAACACCTTTAATTTGTGCTGGCAGTCTTCATAATTGGACCTTTTAAAATAAGGTTCACTAATGATTCACTGTAAAGCCAAGTACTGTCACAGCTGACAGCTAATTCTCCAAGTGATGCTTCTTCCTGAAACCTTAAATCAGCATCACAAATGATTCAGGTTAATCCTTAATCTAAGAGACCCTCAACTGAGCACTGCTCATGGGGAGGGGCACAGAGGAGCTGAAAGAAAGAAGGAAAGGGTTCACTCAGTAACTACACCTCTCAAAGGACAAACAGGGACATATCAAAATACACTAAAGACAGTATTTAAAGTGAAAAACTAAAGATTTGCTTAAAGCATTCCAAAACAAGGAAGAAAAAAACGCAACTGAATAGACTCACTCTAGTGCAGGTCTCAAAACTCTAACTTTTAACGCTTCCAGTATTCGATTTAACTCCACAAATGGTTCTTTTTGACTTTGATCTATTGATAGACCAGATTCCTGAAAAAAACAAAAACAACAAAACCCAGTTTTTACTTAAAGCATAAAAACCAATGGGATTAAGCTGCTGTTTTTCCAAGTTTAAATCACCTGGCCCATTGAATTACTGATGGTAACACAAAGCAAGCATAATTTTCCACAGTCAGAAACATTCAACATCCACACTCACGGTTACCTGACAAAGCTCCTCGGCTACATCCAACATGCCCTGCCGGAAGAAGTGCTCCACCATCACCTCGTTGAGGATTCGCTGGCTGTCAGCCTGCCAGCACCCATCGATCCCCACGCTGCTGATGTCAGAGTCAAAATTCTGAAACGTACAAATTAACAGTTAATAGGCTGGAACAAATCGCCTCACTGTCATTTTTCTTTAATTATGCAGGACACCTATGTCTCCACCCTGATGCTTTCTGCCTATTATTCAGTTGGCCCTCAATTACCTCCTGTTCAAAGTGAAACAGATCTGACAGCTGCTTCATTATCTCCTGCGTACATAAGAAATCCTTTGGCTTGCCCGTTTCAAGTCTCGGTATTATTCACTATTAAGTAATTACAGTGACAAAATTTAAGTTTAACTAGAAAATAAGAAATCTGGTCAACTAATAAAAAGGTTTCCAGATGATGATGTGTTTCTGAAGGAACTATCTGCAGAAAAGGCTTTTTCTATATGTGAAAACTGAAAGTCCATAGAGAACAGAAAACAAAATTGCCTACACTAGAATCAAAATAGCATTATCAATGCATCACTGTCACTACAGCTCACCAAATTAGAAGTTAACTCAAGATTTTTTTTTTTTTAACCTAGCTAGGGGATAGACAATGCTGAAAAAGGAAAATGTCACCTTTCTCCACCCCCAAGCAACAATGAAATTCAATTCTCTGAAGACCTCATCATTCCAGCAACAAGATGAGCTCTGAAGATCTGAGAGAGCTTTTGCAGACCTAACCCAGATGATGTATTTTTAGGTCAGTGGCCTACAGACATATTCCAGGAATAAGTAAAAATATTGTCACACTGACTCTTCAGTAACACTTGGCACTGCGCCTCTTGGCAGCAGGAGAGATACACTTATTCTAATCCAAGATACAAACCAGGATTTTAACTGCTAACATGTTTTACCAACGGGGCTGGCAGGTCAATTTGAATAAAAATCCTCACCCATTGCCTAAAACAAACCTCTTGCAAAAAGAGTCTAGAAGTTAGTGCGTTGCTACCTGACCTGATTTGGTTCTCTACCACCTGACTGTGGTTCTCTTCCAAGAAGGAACTTCAGAAATTAAAGTCGAGTGAAAACAGCAGTGCTTTGGCTGCAGCAGCTCTGTGATGACTGTCAGTCCTGCACCATATGGGAACACTGACCCAGCCCAAACAAGTGCTGCTGTCAAAGTAGGCAGAGAACATACACAATGTTGGTACGAGCCATCTTCCAGCACTCTGCACATCTCAGCTTCATGCTGCATCTTCCTTTTATTCTCCACTTATTAATTTCCTCCATCAGCACCTCCACATCTCCTTTGATGTTGCTCTGTGTCATCCCTGCACGCGTGGCTTCAAAACCACCACTCCCTTCAGGTTCAGTAAAACATTAACCTTAGGCTAGCAAATCACCTCTTCCATCTTTCAGAGGTGGTGGTGCAAGGTGAGCACTTGAGTTATTGCCATTGATTCAAGTCTCGCATTTAACAACATTTTCACTTGGGTGTCTTAACCTGTAAGCTCCTTGTCATGCTGCTCCTCTTTAAGCTGTATCTTGGAAAAATTTAAGCATCTTGAAGACAAAATAATAGTTTCTTATTTGTGACAACCCTTTGAAGCCTTTAAAGTTCACCACCATCGCTGACTCTGGTACCGCTGTCCAAACACCACTGGCAGGTAACAAATCCATCAAAAATGAATTACGGAAATACCAAAAGCAGCAGCCAGAACACACGGGATTGATTTTGTTACTTAGGTTGAAGGGGAATCATCAGTGAAACTAAAAATATTTGATTAAGTTATTTTTTTGTGCAACTTCAAGTCCTATGAAGTATATAATCCTATAAGAAGCAGCTGTATTCTTCTGGGCAGTTACCAACGCCTAGAGCCAAGCCTATGCCTTCAACATCATCACATCTTTCTCATTGCTCAGGGGCAGAGGTGGTTATGCCACTCACCTCAGTTCCTTCACCAAATCCACATTTTGTTCTAAAACAACAATCCTATGAGACTGAGAACCTTTTCAAAGCCCCACTGTAAATATTTTAAATTCCATACAGGTGGTAATGAGTCATATCAACCTAGATGTGCTGTAGTGTAGATTCAAGTCCCTGTCATACAACCTGAGAAACTCATCTCCCACCACCACCCTCTAATCAACTCCAGCTTGACCAGGTTTTCATTTAAAAAACTTTTTCTGAGGTCTTTATTATATGTGGGACTCTACAGCTCTGCCTCCTCACCCTGAGGAGCTTCAAGAACTGACTGCACATATTAGAGTGAGTGACTGTCACATGCCAGAACAAATTACCGCTTGCCTTTGGCTTACCTATTTCATAACTGTCATGCATGTGTGACATGCTGGTGACTCCAGCCTCTCAGGTTTGTTTTCTCAATGCTAAAATTATGCTGATAATATGTGGGGTTTAACAGGATTTGAAAAGTTCAAATCAATTTCCTAAGTTACAAACTCCAGAAAGATTATTTTGTGCTTTTCAGGTTTTAAGTGTAGAAGAGTGTCAGTTAATATTTCCAAGAAACAAGTCCTCTTTTTGTTTTTCCTTAACTAATAAACTTAAGCCTAAAATGTAGAATATTATGTTCTAAATACACCAGTGATACAATGCCAAGTACATTACTGATAATTGCTGAAATTGGGTAAGGACTTCGAGATGAACACACACACAAGATGGACCACTTCAACCAACTTACAACTTCCCATGTTATTAGTAACGATGTGATATGA
>JANHFX010028840.1:9633-83869 GCA_027560015.1 Chloroceryle amazona
AAGGGAAGGGAAGGGAAGGGAAGGGAAGGGAAGGGAAGGGAAGGGAAGGGAAGGGAAGGGAAGGGAAGGGAAAGGGAAAGGGAAAGGCAAACCAGTATGAGAAACATACCAGGCACAAATATCAGACTTGGTTTAGAGTGCTGGGAGTTATTTTATGATTTTAAATGGGATATCTTGTCATTAAAATTAATATTTTAATATCTCATATATCTTATAGCATGTCAGTATTAACATGAAGATCCATAAGTTGTTGAAAAGCTTTGCAGATAACTTAGTCTTAGGCTTTATCCTCATGGTGAAGCCAGGCAATTGGTGCTGCAGCGTGGTGATCAGCAGGAAGGCAGGTCCTCTAACCACCTCTGGAACTCCATGTCTGATGAGCAGCTGATTCTCCTGCTAATGTGCCTCTTTTTTGTCAGATCAGGCTCAAATGAAGGAGCATTTGGAAAATAAGGGGATCATCTACTAAGCTACATTACATTTCATCCTGATCTTTTATATTGAGACAACCATTTCAGCCCTGATTCATAAGTTTCAATATCCCTCCCTACACTAGTGGAAAACAAGACAGGAGAACTCTGATTGTGGTTGCCCAACCTGCTTTTGAATCCTGCTGACTTCCTGACCTGATGATTTCCTCTGGAAATGAGTGCTGGGTAGTATGTCTTATGGAAAACTATCCATTTAATCGGTGCTGGGTTCCCTATATTGTCATTTCACCAAGGAAGTTTTCCTGGTTGAAATAACAGCAATGCCTTTTGCTAGGGTATAACCATTATATCCTTTATAGATGAACATCACCTTCTCAGACCTTCAGTTCTTTGAAAATGTCAACAGCAATTGAATAAGAAAAAGCTGGCTATGCTGGCTACTTGAAATTCCAAAAGGCTTTCAGTAAGGTTCTTCATAAAAAGCTTTTAAGGAAGCACAGCAGCTGTGTGGCAAGAGGGGAGGTTTGTGTGTTGATAAATAGTTTATTAGAAGAAAGGAACCAGAGGGTAGGAGCAATTGGTCATTCTTCATGGTGAAGCAAGATTGTAAGAGCAATCCTGCAAGAAAATCCGTACAGGGACTTGTGCTGTTCAACACTGTTGCAAATGACATGGAAGGGGAGTGAGGAATGAGGTTTGCTGATGAGACAAAGTTAATAATTTATTCAGAATAGTGAAGATGATTGTTCAGAGTTGCAGAAGAGCTTGCTAGATTGAGTGGGCAGTAAAATGATGCATGAAATTTGATGTAGACAAATATGAAGCTGGGGGAAAACTAATCCTAATTTCATATATAAGAAGATGACCTGATTTCTGTCCTCATCAGCAAAAGCTCTGGGTTATGATATATAGCTCCATGAAAACTGTTCATGCTTACTCTCAGGATGCAGTCTGAGGCAAAGCAGGTGTTAACAATTGCTAGAAAAGGAAGAGAGAGAAAACTGGAGATCATCATCCTGCCAGTATGTAAGTTCATTATTTGTTCAGACCTTCAATTCTGCATGCAGTTATGGTCTCTCTTTCTCAAAAATTTGTAGAAAGGGTGAAAAATTTTCAGGAAAAGACAACAAGGATGAGCACGCTATTTGACTCTTTACATGTGAGCCTGGTGTTGCACCCTTCTAAATCATCTTCCTTCCTTGTTTCTCCCAGCTGAGAGCACTCATGGGGAGCCCCTTGTTTGAGTAAAAGCCATGTTCGTGTCCACCACGGACTCTCAATGTGTTTCCACCACCCGACTGTAGTACAATGCAATCTTATTAACAGCATTAGGCTTTGCAGTAAACATGGGACTCCTTTGGCCAAAACCACATTAAATGTGAGACTGAATAGGCTTGGGGGCTATCAAAATGTCCCACTCATTTTTATCACTCCTGTCCAGCTCAGGACACAGCACTATCTATCCTTTAGAAGTGATCAAGAGAAATACAATAGTTTAAAAGATAGTGAACATAATTTCAGACTGCATGGGAAAGGAGAACAGATGACACTATGATCAGGGGTAACACCATGCTTTTACTTAGTACTAAAAGCAACCTAAGGCTAACCATGAGTTGGTTACAGTAAGTGCTAGGCTGTGTTTAACACCGTGGTTTAACTTCCACTTGTTAGCCCGCTACATTTCCTTTGAGATGAAGAGAAACTTTGGTCTGATCAATTCTGTTGTTGCTAACGCTGGGTGAGAGATTTTAGCAAGCATCCCCAGGGTAGAGACAGCTCTGCTGAGCTGTTTGCTTTCCTCCTGGAGTTTTCGTGGGGAAGGGTACCTTATAATTCTCTGTCTTTAGCAGTTAATTTGTATCTGTTGCTGTCTCATCTGTTGTTCTTATTCCCCGTGCCTGAGACTGTCATACTTTGTCCTTGGCATAATGCGTTTCAGTGAGTGTGTGTGATGTCACGAAGCGGTTTATTAGCTTCTAAATTATGACAAGCAAGAGCAGATGAAGCCTTAAAGTAAAAGATCTTATTTCCCTGAAACAATACTGAAAGTAAATTAAATCAGAGAAGGAATTAAAAAAATATGAAATAGGAAGTATAGAAAGAACTGTTTGCAATTAGCTTGTTTTTTTCTGTATAGTCCAGATGCAATTTGCACTGTTTATTAAATAGACCAATCATTCATCTGTGAAATAATCTCCTAGAAAATAGCCAGAAAACTTTCTTTTAGATCACTGTTGCCTATACTAGCAGAAGAATGTAGGACAGCAATCCCAAGTAGCAAACCACTAAGGGTTATGACTTTTCAGCACTTTCTGGGACTGTAATTGACTCTGTGGGTCCCCACTGTGTGTGCAGACACCAGGAAAAGCCACTGGCAAAGCCCAGTACACTGCCTGAAAAGCTGCCTGAGCTGTTTGCCAAAGACTAGCTGAAATGCCACATTCTTCCGTGGAACCTTGGTGGATTTAGGGATCCAAAACGGCAACTGACTGTGGCTGGGTTACCTTTGCCACGAGGCTGTGCTAATCACCAGAGCTTGCTCCTTCTCACAACGGGGGCATTTGCCTCTCAGCCAACTGAGGAAGTGACATCAGTCCTCTCCTGTTCTGCTCTCGTGAGATACAACTGGACATGAATTCAGTCCTTCTTTCACTCACAGATTTTGGAGTACCCTTTAGGAAGAACAGATGTGGCCCACCTTTTTTCCAGCTGAAGGCAAGACTGTTATGTATTGGGGTGGTGAGTGAGTGATGACTTTTTGATGGATGAGCTAAGCTACTCCAAAACCACCCTGAAGTCCATGCTCACATCATTAACCAGAGAGCTTTAAACTACAAAGCTTCAGCTGCTGAGACCTCACCCTTGAAAAGAGTTAACTTGATATCCAAGTTTAATTCATTGTCATCTCAGGGCAAAAAACATTTAAAAATAGTAAAATGCCATCTGATAAAGACTTTATTTATATTTGTAGGTGCTGGACAGATCTATTTTTAAAGTCAATGAAGTGAGTACATTATAAATTCTATAATTGTGGCAGCAGGGTAGTATGAAAACATATTTAAACACTTGGATTGTAAAGTTATGAGTAATCTCAGAACAGAGATATTGGGTGGCAGGGGTGTGACTGGGCATTCACTTTCAAGCCCTGCTCTGGCAAAGGGGTTTTTTTGGGCAGCTAATACTCAAGTGACTCAAGGCTTTCCTTGCAGATGTCTTTCAGCCTTCCTGTCCGTGTTGTGGGTGTACATGTAGTGCACTTATATGAGCTGAGGTCAGGCTCCCATTGTGGCCAGCAGAGACCTAGGACTGTATCCAAGTGCTCAAATGTGGGTACCTATTACCATTTGAGGTGCCCAGGAGTGCCCTGGCCATCTCCATCCACAGCTCCCCAGTGAGCTGTGGGTCTCCTGCAGAGCCTGGGTCTCATATCCATCAGCCCTGTGTAGACTCTCAGAGACCCCCGGGCATCTCAGACAGTTTACATGTAGGCATCTAAATGTATATGTCTTACTCTAAAGCTGGCTTCCTGACAGGTCCCCAGACATAAGAAAGTTGTTCATTTTTTGATGCCCAGGGGTGTCTGTGATGCCTGTGCTGGGCTGGTACATACTGTCCAAGACAAACCTGCACCCTTTGAGAGAGCATCTGGAGGCTGAGGGGATGCCCAAGAGCATCTCAAGTGTCACTAGACATCCATGTGTGGGCAACCAAACTGCTCCCCTAATGACATACCATTGAGCTGGTATTTCTTAGCAATCACAGATGAGTTTATTTGACACAGGGACTGTTCAGGATATAAGGAGCTGTTTTTCTAAAGTTCTTTTAAAAATGTATCTTTATTTTTTTGTGTACAACACATGGCTATAAAGCACATGCACTTCCAAGCTGAATTACATTTGAACAGGAGTCCCCAGCAGTCCATTCTCTTTCTTTATCCATAGTTCTACCTTTTCTTATTCCCACTTTCACCCTTCTATTTATGAAAGAAACTGTGTTGAAAACACTTCAGAGAAGTGTAAATTATTGTAGCTTGCTTGAATTTGATGAAGTTAGGAGAATATTTATATTAAGGAAGAATTTGTCTTTTCATCTTCATCTGTCATGGATTATTCCAGCTTTCTTTGCTATAATACCCCCGAAGTGAAAAACTACATGCTAAAACAGTATTTTGTAGTATAGCAAGAAAAAAAAATAAAATCTTTGTGATATTTTGATTAATTCTTGTGTGACATGAAAGTGGGTTTGTGTATTGCACAGAACACACTCCCAGTTCAAGAGGGACAGGGCAATACTAGAGACAGTCCAAAGGAGAGTTACAAAGGTGATGAAGGGTCTGGAACGTCTCTCTTATGTGGAAAGGCTGAGAGACTCAGGGCAGTTTAGCCTGGAGAAGAGAAGCCTGGGAGGGGCTCTTAGTAATGTTTGCAAATATCTGCAGAGTGGGTGTCAAGTAGAAGGGGCCAGTCCCTTGTCAGTGGTGCTCTGTGATAGGACGAGAGGTGATGGTAGCAAGGGCAAACACAGGGAAGTTCCATCTCAACATGAGAAAAAACTTCTTTCCTGTGAGGGTGACAGAGCCTGGAGCAGGCTGCCCAGGCTGCCCAGAGAGGCTATGGAGTCTCCTGCTCTAGAGACTTTCAAGCCCCACCTGGATCTGTTCCTGTGTCGCCTGCCCTGGGTGTTCCTGCTCTGGCAGGGGGGTTGGACTCGATGATCTCCAGAGGCCCCTTCCAACACCTACCATTCTATGATTCTATGATTCTATGAAATAAAGATTTGGAAGGTAGTAATGGATGTGTTGTCTAAGAGTAAAATATTCTTTGTGTAGCAGGCATCACAGCCTTTAAGACATTAGTTTTTGGGTACAAAAAACACACGATCACTTTTCCCTTTCAGTAAAATGGAATCTTGTCAGGAATTATGAAGCTCAATTTTTCTTTTTTGGGCTTTAGCACATTGCTAAAGAAATGGAATCTTTTGCTTATGACAGCCACAATAGTTAATACTTCACTGTGTGTGAAAATAACACTAAGATTGGACAAATCTGCAAAAGACATCATTAACAGAGCTGACAACAGCAGTTACCTTTTTTTTTTTTGCTGCTGCTGCTGTCAAACTGAAAGATATTTTCCATTTCCCTCTGAAGATGTGGCTATGAGATTCATTGTAGCACTATGGTAAGCAGGCAAGTATGAACTAAAAATGGGATCATATAACCTGAATTATCTGAAAGGCTTAAGAGAAATCTTCCAGTAGGCTCCTCATAACTTCATCCTGAACCTGTTTAAACTGAGCTTGGTGCACACTTGATTTCTAGTGATGTTACTGAGAAATGCAGTGTGGCAGTAACAGCATCCCATTGCCCCTTTTACTGATGGAATTTTCCTACCTTTCCCTGCATGTCTGCAGCACCTGCAGCATCACCACACTTTCTGATAGGAAAAGTGACCCTTCCTAGATGAGGCCAGGTGGCCACTGGTGGAAAGTGTCACTGATGGGTGACATACCCAGGGCCTGGACATGATGCCTAAGCACAGCAGGGCTCAGGCACCATGGTGGGACCACAGAGCCCTGCGAGACTGGTGGGTCCTGCACTGCTGCTGCGGCATAGCTGAGAGTCAGGTTTTGTCTTCTGAAAAATGAAAAGGATGAACCCCATGACTTCTCACTATCATTTCAGACTTCTCCTTGAAGATCAGAGTTTTACCTGCTGCATCTGTCTGAGACCAAAGGGAAAGGGCAACCAAAGTATGCAGAAGGGCAAAAAGAAGAAAGTGTGCTGCTCCTGTGATGAAACCCATTCCACAAAGCAGTTGAGAGTGGTCAAAGCCAGTTGTCATTTACTGGGTGAGAGACTTACAACAGGGAAGAAATTTGCAGTCAAATAGGAGATTAGAAAAACCAGAATTTCAAATACAACAGAGGGAAGACACATAGGGAAGTCTCTCGATCCAGCAAAACTGTCACTGCACTAAAAATAATAAATAAGAGGTCACTGATTATGAATAGAGGCTGAGAAATATTCCCTCAAGTGCTACTCTGAGATATTGGGAAGAATTGAGGGGGTGGCACTGATTAAGGATATTGTGCACTAGCTCCTGTTGAGAGCTTCTATGTTTTTAGCAGCAGTCTGGTAGGAAAAAACAGAGGACCAGAAGCAGACCTGGTATTTGAAGAAGCTTTATAACAGTGGAACCATACCAAAAATATCTCACAAGCTTATAAATGCTTTAGAGAAAGCTGGGGAGTCTTACGGTAATGAGCAATACTTCCGTGCATGAAGGACTGGGAAAGGCAACAATATGAGCAAACAACCCCATATTTTAGGACCAGCAAGTGATGTGTTCAGTGAATTGTTGGAAAAAAAGTCTCATAAAATGTTGGCAAAGTCAAGTCATTTAACTGTCAAATTACTTCTCTTTTGGGATAGATGTGCTTAATTTATTTTTTCCTGGACAAATATCACATTTTCTTCAATTAAAAATGAATTCTAGGACAAGCATTTCAGAAGGGGAAAAAAACAAACCCGAAACACATTGAACTCATTATTTCTAAGTTTGGCCAGAAAACTGAAACCCATCTTTTGCACAAATAGCAGGGATAGAAAATGGAAGTGAAACAGTAGCAGAGCAAGACTGCATGGCATCAATGTTAGCATCTGTAGTGCAGTTGGTTGTTAGATGAGAGAAGGAAAAGAATGAAAGGAAATCATGTTAATTAAGTGTCAATTGTCAAATGAGCTCATAATTAAGTGCAAGTAGAGCAAAAGATGTGTAGGTGTTTAAAGGCATTTCTAGTAATGAGAGCTGGCATCAAAAGCTTAGTTCTAGGTCTTGTTCAGAAAGCAAAGAGCTCAGGAAACTCCTTGATAGACCCTTGTATGAAATCCAAGAGGTAAGATAGCAGCAGTGCAGAGGTATGTACATAGCTCTCTGCATAAAACCATCGCTGACCATTTTACCTGTTTCTGTTGTTCAAAACATTGTACTTCTTATCCATCCCACGGGCTGGCAAAGCTGCCTCACATCATCACAGGGCATAAAGAAACACAAGGACTGACCCTAGATGAGAAGTCCTTTGGTTGAAAAATCTTATCAGTGGTGGGGCGTCACATTCAAAGAAAACTTGAGCTTACTCCTTATAATCTTATTCCTTTTAAAATGTTACATGTCTTCAGTCATTTTCTGCTAAGCCAGCAGAGATCGCAAGGGCTGAAAAGGGTTTTAAGAACGAAGCAAAGTGTTTCCTTTTTACAACCTCTTCCTCACTCTTCTCCCACCATCTCTCTATTCTGAATCTATCAGGATGTGTTATGGAGGCTTCAGAATGTTGATGATTTTTTTTTCTCTTCCAAGAGTAAATTGTACATAAAGCTGATTGGCTCCAGTTCAGAGGGAATTGTCCACACTTCTGTGGTAAGACTTACCTCCACTGACCCATGCACTGTCATCTGCCTTCTGTGATCTCTTCTATGAATTTTGCAGATTTTTTCCCTCAATTTTCACCTATCACAGATGATTGCATGTTTTTCTTAGCATATAATATGCCTTTTATTTGTTCATTTATTTTAAATTTTGCTAAGCATTCAACCCCAATAACATCTTCTGGCAGGCAGTGCTGTGGATCAGTCATGCATTGTGTGAAACTGCTCCCCTTCACTGTTTGTAAAATCTCTACCTTTTAATTTTCTTTTAATGTATTTTTGCTTCTAGAGGAAGTGCAGATTTCGGTATCCAATTTACCATCTCAGCAGTGTTTTTCATCAATATATCTTTCATGCCCTCCAGTTTCACTTTTCTCGGAATGACAAAACCCTAATTTTTCAGTATCTCCCAACAGGCATCTGCCTGACTGATTTCCATAGGCTCTTTCCTACTTTTGCTCCATCTTTTCCATGCAGAAGCAATACAGTTCAATGCCAAATTTCAGAGGAGGCTTAATATCTTCAGTGTCTCTCCTCTTCTTATCAATGCTGGGGACTGAGGTTGGGTTTTTTTTTGTTAGGTTAGGACTTTCGAGGCCTTGAAATGAGGATGTGCAGCAGGGTGTCAGGCTGCCACTTTTCTAATACTGAGTCTCCCCCAAGGACAGAGCCACTATTTTATGAAAGCCTGAAGGACTCCCCCGAGTGAGCTGGCATCAGGCCAGCCAGAGAGCATCCTGAGGACAGGTCACATCCACCCCATGGCACAGACCCTTCTCTGGCCATCCCCTAACACATGCTTTGACCTGCCCCATCACTGAGGTTGGCCATGACAATGACCTGAAGTTCCCAGAATTATTTAAGGACTCAGTTAAATATAGGCACAAAATGAGCAGTGGCAGAACCTCCCTAGTAAGTTGTACTGAAAAATCTCAGAAGCTATTTGAGGGTCCTTTTGGACCATCGAGGATGCAGCTTCAAAATATGAAAATTTCTCTGCCCTGTTTGAGTCTGATCTGAAAGTTCATTGCCAAAACAGGAAGATTGCACCAATTGTTGTGTTTTGGATGAGGGCTGCCTTCTGTTGCCACTCAGTTTTCGGTTTTCAGTAATGAAAACCCTGGGGTGGAAGGGTCAATGGTTCTCTTTGAGGGATCCCCAGTTTCCTCCATTCTGTTGGATTTTGTTTGATTTAGACCTTGCTGGCTGTGTTTACCTGAAATGAGAGTAGGGAAATGTAGTGACAGACATATTATTTGTGTCTCTGCAAAAGATGCAGTAATATAAACGAGACTGAGTTTGCAGAAGGAGAAGACCACATCATCTCAGGGGGGCTGTGCCTCTGAGACAATTACTGGGACAAGTGGCTGCTGTAGAGGCAAACCCAACATCAGGGCTGAAAGCTCTGTGAGCTGCCCATCTTCCACGTTGGAAAGCAGAACTTACCCAAAGTGCTGTTGTTGGCAACTTCAAGGAATAAGATGAAGGAGAGGCACAAGAGGTGGCAGCAGTCTGCGGGGACAGCTTGCCCTAGTGAAATAATGAAGGAAAGGAAAGGAAAAAACAACAGAAGCTAAACCACAGCTAGTTCCAGCTAGAGGAGCTAATTAAACAGACCAGGAGGAAGTTCAGCAGTATGTCTCAGGCATTGGGTAGCTCTGACTGTTAACCAGGGACATTGAATTCTGCAGAAGCACCTGGAGAGAAGCTTTGTCAGAGCCACAACTAACGTTCAAAAAGTGGTTCTTTAAAACTGAAGAGCTGGAGTTAGCAGCAGATGGCAGTGAAATTAGGGATTAAAACCAGAGGGCAGAATGGGGATTGTAATGCTGGTAGCAAACATTCCCAGCGCGTGAGATGCAGTCATCTGTGGAAAACAAGCACTCTGTCTCAAGTCCCTGTTGCATCCCAGAGATAAGACTTGAGTGAAGCACAGTCCTTTGGAGGGCCATTATGTGGGAACCACATGTCACTCAAGGAGCACAGCTAGTCTTCAGAAACCGTCTTGAGAGATCTCTGAATTTGTAATAACTGATCTGGAATGAAGCAGAGAAAAAAATAAGCAAAGCCCCAAGAAAAGGTCTCTCTCTCTGCATGTGTGTGTGCAAGCCTGGAGTTTGTTTGGTTTTGCTATAAGCTTTGTAGAGATTTCCGCATGCTGAAGCTCTAGGCATTTCAAGGAGTAGACAAGGTTAAAACAGCAAAAAAGACAAAGAATGAAAAATGAGCAGGAATAGTGTGATTAGAAAAGAGAAGAGCACCTTGTGGAGCTCAAAGCAGGCTCTAACAAAATAAGATATTGCTGTAGCATGTAATACAGCGTGGACAGGGGATGGCAGAATGAGAAGTGTGAAGCTGTTGCTGTAAAATAGGGATTAGAGTCAATAGGAGGACCAGTGCAGACAAGCTCTAGGTGTTTAAGTCTGAAACTGTGTCCGAGAAAACCCTATCAGTTCATTGCTTTCTTCCAGATACATCTCTCATGCTGGACAGAAAGCTTCCTTGGTAGCTACAGGTCTCTGCTGAGCCCAAACTCTGACCTGAGCTGGACTTCTCCTTTGCACTGAATGATAGGCCTTGGTTATTCAATGGCAGGGTTAGGTCCCTCTGTGCCTTTTCTCCTGCTGGTCTCATGCTTTACAGCACATCAGGACAGCTCGAACAAACAAGCTACCAGTAGGATTTTGCTAAGTCCTGGAGAAGTTGGGGGTCCCCAGCACCCTTGCCTTGGTTGCTGTTGCTGTTTTGAGGGATCTCCTTGATCACTGCATCTCTTCGGTTACATATAGGTCTGTGTGGTTCTTAGGTTGGCAAGTCAAGGAGATCAGCTCCACGTTTTGGCTGTAAAGAGGAAGACTTGAGAATCTGGCTTCCAGGCTAAACTGGCATTTTCAGCAAAATTTCTGCTGGAGATAAAGATGACATGCTCTCCCAAAAGGCTTGCACAGCCTTCTAGGGCTTGAACATAAGAGTGCTTAGTTTCCCTAGACATCCTGAATAGTGAAGAAACCCCCAAAGTTAGTATGTTAATAAACTTTAAAAAAAAATACAGCTTTGAGTGCAAGAGACTTTTATACTTAAAGAAAGGTTGCCCCTGTAATTTGACATCATTCAGGCCGCTGCTGAGGCAGGGCAGGTGGTCTTACAGACCTCATGCTCCAAACATACTTCCCCAGTTCCCACAGAATCCCGTTTTCCTCCGCTTCCGAGCCCCACGCCAAGTGTCGGCGCTGCTCTGGCAGGCGTGCAGACAGCTCAGCCTCTCTGTGAGCCCGTGCACAGGTCTGGACAGCCACAGGGGTGTTAAATACACCACCAGCAGCAGCAGCTGTCCTTCCAGCCTAGGCAGACAGGGCCGTGGTGCTGGCTGCCCTTCTCCGAGGAGTCCTCCTCAAGGTCTGTGTTGCATGTGGACATGAGCCTCCCAGAAGGTCCACTTCACGTGGTGTTTTCACCTGTTTAGAGGTTTGCCAGTGCGGTGTCACCGGGCTTGCCTCCTGAAGGAGGACATATGTCATATGTCATGCTAGTGTGGGGCTGTGGGTCCCCAGCCCTGTGAGACCCTCTGAATTTTACCATGGCAGCCAGGAAAAATGATCAACACCAGACTTCTGCCTTGGGCTGGTGTCAGCTGGAATAGTATCACAAAAGAGACAAGGGACAAAGGAGGAGAATAAGCTTTTTTTCCAGAATGATTTATCACCAGCTGTTTGAGTCTGACCAGATGTCTGCAGTGCTGGAAGCTGTCTTGGGGAAGTGGGATTTATGTCTTTAAAGAGGTACAAAACTTTTCACTGTGGGCCACATTTGCTAAAGACAGGCCTAAATCAGGAGCTGCAAGGCACAACCTTTAGCTGAGCACTCTGTGTATGTGTGTGCAGCCTGAGCACATCCCCCGTCTGCCTTGTTACTCAAAGAAGTATTTGCCTCTGATCTGATACAAAGGAAGCACTTTGGGATGCAGAAGGATACAACCAATCAACCAAACCACACAAAAAACCCTAACCCAACAATACAAAACAAACGCCTCAACTCTGTATTTTAGTATATACCAGGAAATGGAAGATCCCTGGAATTTTCCTTAGCCCATATAGGTATTTTATACTCACATCATGGGATAAAAAACTGGATGTCCTGGATGCTGGCGCCAGGACACCCATCACTGCAGCTTGGTGTCACCCAGCCAGGGAGGGCTACAGGGTCACCCAACCCCAGACACCTCTCCCTGGAGAGGATCCCAGCCATGAAGCTGCTGACATGTTTGACAAGGGAAAGAGGGAAAAGCTGTGAATCACAGAGAGCTCTGTCCTGGCAGATTGTCTGTTAAACATGCTTTGAAAATGCCTGTTGAATCACATCCCTCAAAATACTAAACCAGAGCCAGCAGCTAGTACCTGGCTCCAAGTGAGGTACTGAGTTATTTTAATTAAGTAAAGTGGGCCCAGACTTTACTAAAAGTCCCCAGAGGAGTATACAGCCAAGTGGAGATGTTCTCACCAAGGCTAACTCTGGTGTTGGATTTAAATGCCAGTTAATTTGTGTGTATCTAAACCTAATTTTAGAAGCCAGGCTTTCCAAAAGAGGGGTAAAAATTCATCAAAGTGTCTCCTGGATCTCTACAAGAGCAAGGGGAAAGTAAACCTAGATCTGAAAACAGGATTCAGAGTAGCTGACAGGTTAGGCATTAAGTCACAGGAGGGATGAACTGGGCATGAGAAGCACCAGAGGGTCTGAAGTCCTGCAGCACCCAGGGCTCTGACATCACCATCTATGGGGATGTCTGAATATCCTGTTCTCTCCCTGGGAGAGTGTCCAATATCTGCTCCCAGAAAGGATTGACCTCTTTATCCAGTAACAAGGAAATAAAACTCAGCTTTATTTCTAAAACTAACCCTGCAACTGTTCATCTTAAGTGCTGGATAGCCCCTGTCACTGTACCTGCACTCTGGGTAGTCTATCTCCTGCATGGATACCTTGGATGGGACCGTAGCTTCTCTCCAGCCCTATCTCTGGCCTTATCTCCTTTTGCTCCTGTTTGGAGCCCATGGCTGGACCCTGGTACATTGATTGCTGTGCCAGGGGCTGCTGATGGGCCCCATTACTAGATTTCAGATCTGCACACTGTGGTCCAACCCTGTGGGACTGCACCTGTTGGTGAGGACATGGTCTGTGCTGGCATATCCCACTGTCTCCCAGCTAACAGCTGAGGCCACTGCTAGCTGCCACCCAGGGAACCTGGCTTGTCCAGAGAGACTGGGCCATGGTGGCCATATCACCTGGCACCAGCTGCAACTGACAGGTAGGACAAGGGAGATGCTAAACAGAGCAATTACGACCCTCAGGGGAGCTTGAGACAGGGTGGCACCTAGGCACTGTCCCAGTCTTGAAGGATTTTCCCATTTCAGGGGTTTAGATCCCTGTCAGCCATTTGGTGGTGGCCAAAGGGGAGGCTCAGGTAGAGGCTGCCATGCCTTTCCAGATGGCTAGAGAAGGCCAACTCTGCCGATCAAAATCTGCCCTCCATATTAAATCTTCTGCCCTCAGCAATCAGTGGAAGCCAGTGTGCTGGAGGGTACTGTGGCACACTGGCCTGCAGGCAACCCAATGATGTCTACCTGCACCAAGACCTGCAGAGCAGAGTGAAGTGGCTGAGTGGCTGGTTAAATGATTCACATCCCTCCTCAAGTCATTGGTCCATCATCCTTAGCTCCCAAAATAACAGCGAAATAGCGAACTTCCTTGGTTTGGTTACTACAGCTAAGCACCAGCCTGACAGCTGGTGTAGGACCTTGCAATGAGCCACAGCCACCATGGCTCAAAAGCAGCCTCTGACAGCTGGGGGGAACAGTTCTTCCTTCAGCTCCATGAGCAGGAGCATCCGAACATAAAGACAGGCAGTTCTTATCCTGTCATCCACACCTATATTTAGCTGGTGGTTGCTCCCCGTGTTTCTGACAGGTCCTTCTACAGTGGGTGTCTTACTCTCCGCAGGGAGAGGGACTGAAGAGGCCACACCACCTCTCTGCAGTTCATGCTCTCTTGGATATTCCATTACACCAGATCAGTAAAGCAGAAATCAGTGCACGTTGGTGTTAAGCCCTGATGAACAGAAAGCGTATTTTCCAGAGTGCTTCTCCAGGTGATGTGCACCATCAGTGTGATTCTTTCCCTGACCCAGTGTTGCTCTCCCTGGTTGGCAGAACAGGCTGCCTAATTCTCATCAAAAGGAACAAACATCAAAAATAACAAAAGCTGTCCAAAGCCTCTAATGAAATGGTCTCAATAAGCTTTTTAATTCATTATCTGGAAGCGATTTTGTAACTTTGATCCCCCTCCCCCTCAATCCACTTCCTCTGGCAAGCGCATAGGCCCTGGAAGGCTCCACTGAGCAGGAAGAATGGGCAGCAGGCCCACAGCAGCAAACTGTTTAATGACTGGGTTGTTGTGTGAGTGACTGTCATCTGTGAGGGGAGGATGTTTTCCAGTTTGTCCTTGGCAGCTGAAGCTTTGCTGGAGGATAACCACGTTGTGAATATGGGGTATTTCAAGAACTTTTGTTTTGCTTTTGCTTTTAGGCATTTTGAGTGATAGGTGATCTCAGAAAGATCAGATTGGGATCTGCACTTCCTTGAAGCTCAAGGAGGTCTAAGCATCTCTAATCAGGAAAAGTAATCCCTTTAATTTCAAAATGCAGCTGGCAGTTTATGTACAGTCAACGAGAGAGGTTTCCCAAGCTCTGTGATTTATGGGCAATGATCGTGAATGTTTATTTCACCTTTTATACGGTAGTGAGGTTTTCTTAATACCTGGGCTTATCTAGTGAAACACAAGATGAAAAGCAAGCCATACAAGAGGTGGAGCTTGATTCCCTATAAATGGCCTTAGGTCTAGTTTATGCCATTGATGATGAAAACACAATTTTCATACTGAAAAGCCTTAAACTAAAACTGAAAAGCAGTTTCAGCAGAAGAATGTTAATTATGAACACTTAATATACGGAAATGGGAAGTGCTTAACAGCTTGGCTAAGCTACTGAACCTGCACATACCTACATTTCAGAACTTGTTCTACTACAGCAGAGCTCCCTCTGCAAAATAACACTACCAAAAAACACCGTATTCTGTTGAAAAATGACAGTTTCATTTGAAACAATCAGAAGACACTAAGTATTGTTTGTTTGCTCCTGTTATAGCTCCAGAGGATTCTGAATAGTGAAGTGCCCAAAACTTTCATTCTCCTTTTTTTTTTTCCCCAGGAAGGAAACATCAGTTCATGTTCCAGCACTTTGCCATTTGCTGTCTAAATGACATGCTGTTGTTGCACATCAGGAAACAGCCTAAAAGCATAAAGCAGCACAGAAAGCAGTTTTTCACTGGCTAGGCATGCTCATCCAAACCTCTAAAAATTGCATTAACTGGTTTATAACCAATGAATAAATGCCTCTGTTACTTAGTGTTCAATGACTGCTAGGTGGCAAAGCAAACACTAATTTCTTTGCTCTTGTTTTCTGACACTTTCAAAGTCCCAGAGGAAAGAGAATATATTTGATGGCATCACTGAAATGCAATGTATCTTAAATGTTCATCTGTTCTTCTACTGAAATGTCAAGAGGTTAAGTGCAGCTCTTTGAAGGAGAGGAAAAGCAGCATGAAAACGATGGTGCTAAGAACTAGATGGAATTACCACTTCAAGTCCAGGTGCCTCTGCCAAATTAAGGTATTTCATGCAGCCCAACCTACAGCTGGTCTGTAGCCTCACTGTGTGCAATCTCGCATTTGTAACATCAACTTCCCTCCTCAAACCAGGAAGTTCTACTCCGCTCCATGTCAGGGGAATGTTTATTTTGGAACTCACACAGTGAGTGTTCATCCACTCTCATGAAGTTCTGAAATACTTACGAATGCTACGAAATCAAGTCCATTCTATTGACTTTCTTCTGATTATTTCCCCAGTATTTGACAGTGATGCTAGGGTGAAAACTGTAGATAATGTTTTGGGCCAAATATTGCCCCATTTAGGTTATAGACAAAGATGTAATTTAAAGCTTCAGTTAGCACGATCAGATACCTACCTAATATGCACGTTAGTTAAAATAGCATAGGGCCCCCCACTTTAAGGGATTCAAGAATAACATCTCCTTCCTTTTTGCACACAGAAGGCCCGAGATGCATTGAAAGCAGAGCACAGACACAAACTGTCACCTTCTGAGCAGCATGTGGCAGGCTACAAATGTTGCATTTACAGAGACATCATCCATCCATTGACTCCAGCTCTCGTGCAGCATCTGCTGCAGCAGCTAGAAACTGGTAGTGAAAATCATCACAAGCTGACTCTTGCCATTCAGACTCTTGCCATTCAGCATTAAACTTACCCTGCTATGGGTAAGAACACAAGCACCAATTTTGTTCTTTGCCTCTTCCTCCTGCTAGCAAGGATGTCTACAGAACAGAGATTCTCACTCTCATGTTATTGCTCAGCTTTGGTTTTAAATGTTGAGTTTGCAGTTAATCTTCTTATGGAAAATTAGCAGAAATGACCAAATTGCAGTCCTCCTAGTCTAGGATTTCAGTTCATTTCTGCAGATGCCAGTAGCTAGTCCAGCTTCCACTGAGGGACTCCATCCCTGGCAGTCCTCTGCCATGAATAAACTGAGGACACGAGTTTATTCAGAAATAGCTATTCAGGAATAATGCTAACTTGAGGTCACACTTTGGTTATCTTCAGAGATGTGAGATTTGGAAGGCTAGTTACCCTACCTCCTCCTCCAGCAAGGGCAAGGGGAGAAAAAAGCCCGAGGAATGTTTTGGGTTTTTTTCCTGGCATACAGTATAGTAAAGCAGAAGAAATTAAAAGAACATATGGATAAATGAACAAAGTTGCCAAACCTGTCTGTTCAAACAGCACAGACTATCTAAATCTGAGGGTTCTGCACAAAGAGGCAATTGCACAAAAGCTGTCTACTAAAGATTTTCAAAGTAGAAGAGGTTGGCATAAAATTGGGTGGTTGTTTATTAGGTTGGCTTCCAAGTCCCTCCCTCAGCCCTCCCCTCTGAATCCTACTTGGCTTGGAAAACCCCCTTCACAGCAGAGGCTGTCAGGAAAAGTCTATAAGCAGATCTTTAGGCAATCCTGTGGGGCTACCTCAGGCTAAAAATAAAAAGATGACCTGACAACATAGATGTGTGAAAGCTGCTGCTTGCTCTATCAAATCCAAAAGTACTGCTGCTCATGTTTCTGCCTTCCTACAGACAGATGGCAAAGTAGAGTTAAGTCAAGAAAATCCTGGTGAAACAGGAGAAGTCCTAGGTGTCAGGAACAGGTGTCTCCAAACTCTGCCTTGCGTGTCCTTTATTCTTATGTACCCAGAGGCCAGTTACCCTTCTTCTACCCTTAGATCTTGGGGGTGAAGCACCTATCTAAAGTCAGTATTTTATTTTTTTTTTAAGCTACCATAATGTAAATTAACTTGGATGCAAAGGAATTCAAATGCCTCTTTCTCTGAAGAATATGAAGACTATCAGCTCTTAAAAATACTTGACCTTTTTCACACAGATCAACTGTGACGCATATATATTCTCCTGGGAGCAAAGACAACTAAGATATCTTTACATTAGTTGTGAAGAGTATCAGAAGGAGCAATATGTAAAAAGTTCATTTATTTCCACTTAAAAATAGATTTTGGTTCACGTAGCATAAGCTTCTTACAGGACTTAAAAGGTTTTTTTTCTTGTATTGATCTTTGCAAAACATTGGTATCTCTTTTCCTAAAGAAAAAGCAAATAGTTGTGAGGACATTATCTTGCCCAGCTAGTGAATTTTGCTTCATGTGCTGAAAATAAAAGGCACAAAATACAGAGCCTCTTCATAAAACAGCATTTCCACTGGCGAGAAAAAAGTTAACCTTGCAACCAGACTACCAGAGATTTCATTAGGTTTTTATACAACAGGAATGGTTTGGCCCCAGGTCTATTTAATCCAGACCCTGAAGGTTTAGATCCCACTATATTCCAAGAGCGTTCCTCACTCAAAGATCATTACAGATTCCAGTTGGAGCATGGTCCTTTCTGCACTGAAAAGAGCAACTCAACTAATAGGACAGCTCTGCAGCATTTCTTTTTTTTGCACCTGAATCCTGGACTCGGCATATCTGATTAAAATCAAATAAATGTCATCATTAAGACCCTACTACAGAAACACAATGGCTCCCCAACAGAGCAGCTTTCTACAAAGGATACTCTTAAACATTTTTTATTTTGTGAGTGGTGTCTCCAGCATCCAGCTCCATCTTCAATACCACTGACTGCCACTCAAAAGAGAAATGTTTGTTTCTGAACTCCCCACGTGACGGGTCATCTGCCCCAATACCAAGGCACTGACGGAAAACAGCTTCAGCAGAATGCTTCAGGAGGAAATGCATCATTTTTAACTTGTGCTGTAAGTTTTGTGTTTGAGCAGCTGGAGAATGAGGAAAAGCATTTTTAGGAACAAAGACCCAAAGAGGATTGAGGTGGCTGTGCCCAAGTGTTTGCAATTCAATGCACCAACACAGTTCAGCTCTATTTCATGAACGCCTGAGGACCGTGTTTTCCACACACACTATCCTGCAAAGATCTTGTCTCAGAGGTGATGCTTTGCCCCCTTGAATAAAAAGCCAGCTGCTGCAGCTGCGACGTGTTACAAGTGGAGATGCTGCTGCTTTGTGTGCTTTGTTTCTGCCATGCAGGGAAGCTGCTGAAAATTCCCAGATGACCACAGAAATCAGTTCACGTAGCTCTGGGAAAAGGGGTGTAATGAACCTGAATCCTGTTTTCACAGCCTGGAGGGGAAAAAAAAAAAAACAAACAACCTTCCCTTAACTCCCTACGCTGATTGTTTTAATTCAATGCTGTGATCAGAATCTATCAGTTCACAAAGTGTCTTGGAAAGATATGAAATGACAGTTCAAATACCGTGCCTGTGTCAAGTCATTAGCTCTTGTTCTGCAGCCAGAATTAGGTCATATACATATGCTTAGATTTTCACTTGGTAGAGAATGTTCTGTCAAAGGCATCAGCAAAAACTGAACTGGAAAATCTGGGGAAAGCTGTGGGTTTTGGATGGAAGTTTTTTGCAACCCCCCTCCTCCAACTTTTTTATTTTTATTTCTTTTTTAAACCAGTGTTGGGTCTACACTTCAGAAATAGTTACAAGAACTAACAGCAGGCGAGTTGTTAAGAGTATCTGCACAGCTTGCTTGAGACTACAGCAAGAATCTAAGAAGTCTTCAAGTTCTCCAGCCTCCAATTTTCTCTTCTGTGTGGAAATAAATGACAGAAGAGAAAACTGGTGACAGTTTGAAGTCTCTCAGGAAAGAAAGATCAATTTAACAACATCATTATTATAGACTGTAGCACACTTATGAGCAGCATGTAATATAAGCTTTTTAATAATATTTGACTTAATTACCCAGTTTACTGCCTCTTCAGTATTTCATGGTTATCACTGCACACCTTCAACTTATTCTTCAATAAGTTACTGTGTAAATAAAGTATGCTCAGAGTTCTTGTATGTGGACAGTACTTACATTTAATTACAGCTGATCTGTTTATAGGTGCAAAATACATTAAAATTGTTTACAGGAAATAAGCCCAACTAGCACTAACTCTTGAATCTAAATGTTCACAACAGCACAACAGGAGCTCATCTATTTATTTGAACATGCTTTTGAAAATGTACTTTGGAACGCAGTAGAAAAGAAATTCAAAGAAATGGCAAAAAAGAGGGAAGCAGAGATCAAAATTCCATAGCAGGTTGGATCAATAAAATATTAAACTGCAGTTCTTAAATGTAAGTACTACACCAAGTAGTAGTCTGGTTGGTCTTAAATGGTGTTAAAGCCCTTGTTTTCTAAAGGAGACGGTAATATGCATCTTGCCTTATTCAATCCAGTCAAGATTTAGGCATCGTGCTATAAAAGCAAACATATCTGACACTTCTTCTATGACTTTAGCAGTTGGCTTTCCTGCTCCATGCCCAGCCTTCGTGTCAACGTGGATGAGAAGTGGATTGGTTTGTTTACGGCTTCGGCCCACGACATATTGCAGAGTAGCGATAAACTTCAGCGAATGTAGAGGGACCACACGATCATCATGGTCTGCTGTGAGAAGCAGTGTAGAGGGATACTGGATGCCATCTTCTTCTGGTAGCTTGATATTGTGAAGTGGAGAGTACCTGAGAAGAGCACACAGACGTTTACATGTTTTCCTCAAGACACAACGAGAAGGTCCTCACACATTGGCACTGCTGGCAATTGATACATGGTAGTAGCCACAGATCACTGGCTCTCGAAGGAGAAACAATAACATTAATTTAAGAAATACCCCAAATATCAGGAAAAGGCAAGAGGGAAACTGCAGCAGGGAAATTCACAGATGTGCAGGCACGTTGCAGTGTCCAAAATCATGACAATTATTTGGATCATTTTTTAAACAGTTAATCTTTTATCTATTGATAAAAGATGAATTATGGAATTTGTTATCTGCTTTGTGCACTATATTTACAACAGCCACTGAAAACTTGAATTAGACAAATGGAGGTTTTGAAACAATCCAGTTGCAATGCACCCAACCGATGATCCAGTATTTAGACCTGACATAGATTTTTATTTTTTTCCTTAACAAATGCTTTAGATCAAGTTATATCTCTGGTATTTATAGCACATGTACTTTTTAATATCTAAACACTCTATTAAATTTCAAACCAGCCAAATTGTTTAGTGTATGTGAAACATTTTCCCGGAATGCCAATCTTCATTATTAAAGGAACTCAAAGGCAATAACAGAAGATGAGGTTCCAGAAAAATATTTTAGAATTATGGCACTTATTCTAACAATATCATTATTAGCCACACCCAATGTACAAAAAATTTCTGTTCTCACACAGCTGTCTCTCCTATCTCAATCTCTCTCTCTCTTTCTCCTTTTTTAAGAAAAAAATAATCTTTCCACACCTCTCAGCAAGAAGCTAAGGGAATATCATTATTAATAACCTGTTAAGGTCTACTGCCAATCAATTCCTACAAATAAATCCCACCCACATTTTATAATATAATTCACAATGGTGACTGTCTCACCCCCATCGTAAACCCCACAATTTATGTAGTGGTTCACTTGAGAATATTTTGTTGTGACAGCTTCAAGGAATCATTATTCAGAAAGAAATCCTTACAAGTTGTTAAAGCTGCTTGTAGAACAGTGTCTTTGAAAATAGGATCAGTTGACTCAACAGTGCCAAACTGACTTGTAAGGAAATGCTGAACTCCCCAAATCCAGTATGAGAAGGGATGAAATAATTCTTAGAATGGACATTGATCGTGACAACGTGAAACTGTTGAGCAGATTATGCATTTTAACAGCCACAGAAGTACTTAAAGGCACTTACTTGCACAGCCATTCAAACTGCTCCTTACAGTCAGAGCAACCGTAGTCAGTGGTCCAAGCATGGCCAATGGTGTACTTGTGGAATTTGAGCATGTCCATCACTCCCACTTGGGCAATAGCACAACCAAATAGGTCAGGGCGCTGATTAGCACAGGCAGCTTCGACAGGAAAACAGAGAGCTCTATTACTATTCATCTCTTAAAGAATTAAGCTCTGCAGTGAGAGGTCCACTATCAAGTTCATGAAAGACTGATTTCCAAACAGCTGTCTTCTATAAACTCAGTTGTTTTTTGTTTTTTTTTTTTTTTTAAAGTAAAAACATTAAGTTAAAACAATGGGACAAGAAATACAGATTATCATATAATACCTGGAGAAAAAAAATCAGTTGAAAATATCTGATATAAAGCAAACTGCACTGGGAGAAAACTGCCAGTGAATCTGGAGTCAAGCAAAATTTAAAGCAAATAAATGAATAAAAATTAAAACACCCAAAGAGCTTAAGAGCTATTTCCCTGTTCTTCAGGCACCAAACATGTTGTTCTTTGAAAACTGCCTTCCAAACTACCAAACTGGGTTGAAAGGAGAAATGCACAGTTAAAATATGTGATCTTTGGGACTACTTGGATTGAAGTTTCCTAAACCATTCACTGTCTACATTTTTAATATTAGTATCAACTAAGAAAAGGACATTAAGGAGCAAAACCTCTCCATTTATTGATGAAAGATTTCTTCCAAAATTAGCATGTAAACACATAATAAAAGGGCTTTTCCAAAAGCAGACTACTACAAAATCAAGAGGCATAAGAATAATGCTAGCCTCGTATTTTAAAAATAACCACAGCAGGCCCATCTAACTCAAGTGTTTAATTTCTATGAGTGGCAACTGGCAGATGCTCTGGGAAAAGGCATTAAGCAAATACTGGGAGATACTTCCTGTACGTTATCAGCTGTTGAACTGGTTGTTTAGGTTTTCCCTGAGTTGGAGTTACTTACAGCCATCCTGTTAAACAGCCATCAAAACACATGTCCTCTGTAAATACAGCTATTCCCTTTCTTGATGTTTATTCATGTAGCGTTCATCATATCCTGCAACAGTAAGTTCTTCAATTCTATTTTTTGTTGCTTGATTTAAATCTGTTGCTTGGTGATTTTATGAATTCCTCTGGGTTCTGTTTTGTTTTTTTTTTTAATTTTAAGAAATAAGAGCACTGAAATTTTCACATAACTAACTACTACAATGGATCCCAGAATCCCTTTTTAAATCCAGAGCTAATCACTATATATCCACACATAGATATACTGTTTCCCAAATTCTTGCATCTCCTCATTTTTGTCCATTGTGAAAATGGATCATTTATTCCCATTCCTTGCCTCCTGTTAACCAGGATATTGCTATGACACAACCTTGCTTCCAGCTCTGCAAGAACTTTCTTGCATAGGTTCCTGTGAGGAACCTCGTCAAAAGCTTTTGAAAATCCAAGAATAACCCAGATCACTGTTACAAGCACCATACACTGCCTGACTCCTTCAAATAGCTCTAAGAGGTTTGCAAGATGTAACTTCAGCCTGCAGAATTATTCCTTATATATATCAGCTATTCTTTATTGGTTTCAATCGGTTCGCTCATTAGAGAAGTCAGATTTACTGCAGCTTGTGGATCACCAGGAACTATTTAAAAATTGGCATTACACTTGCCCCCTTCTGTTCCTCAGATACTGAGGCTTAGTAGCCTGCAATTTCATATTGGAGTTCACATTGGATCTTGCATGTGCACCATCTGGTCCTGGCAACACACTACTTTCCATGTGATTGATTTATTCTAAAACCTCTTCTGCTGATACTTCAGCTTGAGTCAGCTCCTCAGACTATTCCCCATGAAGAGAGACTCTGGTGCAGGGAACTCCCCATGCTCCTCAGGAGGGAACATCAATACAAACAGACCATTTAGTAGTTCTGCTCTGCTATTATCTTTCTTTAGCGCTCCTTTTACACCTCACTAAGCCTTAAGTCCCACAGATCCTCTGGCCAAATTCCTGCTTCTGGTGTGCCTGGAGAGCTTTCATTGTAATCTTTATACTGCAAGCAATTTGCTCATCAGTCTCCTGTGGTCCACCAGTCCCTAACAGAGCTCCATAGGATTTTCTTCATTTGAACATGATTTCCGTTTTCTGAAGGATACGATACAGATCACGTCATCCCTGATCTGTAACTATGCTAACTCTTCCTGGGTCCTTTCTGAGCCAATTTCATAAGATATATATAGTATATCTCAAATAGCTGCCATGTACAAGTTCTTTATCATTTTAACTGAAGCTTTTGATCAGATCCCAACCCTTTCTGTTATTTCCTTATATGAACATAAATTATATTCTGGCAGGGGAAAAAAAAGATAGAACAACTATCATTTCATTTTAGTCCTCTTTATTACAAGGTGTCACTTGAAGCACTCTGTGTTCCTCAGGATTTTATAAAAAATTGTTGCTCCTAGTTCCCTACGTAGTTACATCAGTAAGAAATTGCTTACGAAGACACTCATCCATTCCCCCTCACCCCTTTAATTAGCCATCATATTTAATTATATGCATTAATAAACTGTAACTTGGAACAATAATTTATTTGTGAATTTTTGTCCTCTAGACATACTTCCAGCTTTAAAATTCAGTACAAAAATAAGATCTCTAAACCTCACAACTGTTTCTCTGAGCAAACACAAGAGGTCAAACACTGCGTTTCCACAAAGGTTTTCAGCCCACAGCTGTGCTGCTCTACTTAGCTTGGGGATCACACTGCAGGACAAAGAAGTCTTGTTTTGCAGTTGAATGAGGCAAGAGCTCAGGGCTTTGCACTCCTCAGAGACACCTCCTGTTAGTCCGACTGAAAGGAAACAGTATTTTGAAAGAGTGACAATACTCTCCCTTGTCAGTTTTTCCTTCAATAAATGAGAACTGAGAAAATCTGGCAGCGGGTTCTTGCACCTACAGTGTAAGTTATGCTCTCTAAAGTTGCATGAACAACTATTCCACCAGTTAGTTCTCCTTTGATAAAAGGGCACTTAAAAGAATTTCCTAAATTGACCTAATTCTACTCAGCCAAGGAAAAGCCCTATCTAGGATGTCACGAGCATGGATATCCAGCTGGATTCGAATCCATCTGCAAGTGCAAAGTACGTTTTTTTAACAACAGATTTTTCAGAGGAGGGAGGTCTAGATTCCTACCAACCGTCTCCTACGGGAATGATGTACACTCTGCAGATTTCACTTGCTTCCCCTTACCCTAAAAGGTAAGGTGTGAAACCCCTTTAATCCTTCACCATATTCATCCATTTAAACTGGTGCTTTTATTTACAGCTCTTATTTATGTTGTGCATTACAATGCACAATTTACCTCCTGCCACCTGTAACAGAGAAACGTATAAGCACAAAGCAAAAATAAACTTTACGTGTACTTGTTATCTAAAACAATGGATTTCTTAAAATAAGAATGCAAGAATAGCCAAAATTACTTAGGATAAAGACCTGGGTAAAGCCAAATCCTGTTTCTTATGCTGGATGATGCTAGTTCACTGAAAAATAAGATAAAATCAATAGAGCCAGTATTCAGCAGCAGATAAATATGAAGGAGTATAAAAAGAAGAGCAAGCAAAGAGTGGGCCTAGTAAATCTGCTTATTTTCTATAAATATGGTTTATGAACTTGAAATACTTTTTTCTTTTCTCACGAGCAGCTCAGCTCTGTCATATCGTCACATGTATTTCATGTTGTTTAAAGAAAAACACAAACCCCAGTATTGCTAATTTGTGTTTCCTTCTCCTTTCAATATTGAACAAAATTACCTCCCTTTTTCTTCTACTAATTTCAGATACAGGGATTAAATCAGAAATAAATTTTGTAGCACTTGGAATACTGCATAGACTGAACTGGTTTTGTGATAAGCTTTTCCATTTCAGAGGCTATTAATTTCCTTGAATTTAAGAACACAGCAGTGAGTTACATGTGAACAAGGTGCATTTGTACTGAAGTGCTGTGTTTACACCATCCCTCAAAAGCTCCTAACTTTTTTAAGTAGCTGTACTTGTATTGTGTTTCTCACCAGAGACTTTCATGATTTTACTCGTGGTCACGTTTTTAACTACACGGCGAAAGTAGAGTCAAATTGTTACACGTCCCTGTACAAAGGTTGTAAACACGGAACTGTGAGGTTTTCATTTGCCCTCTAAGAACAAGAATGCATAGCTACAGAAATAGTGAATGAGAAACTGTGATGAAAAATTGCAGGTCATGGGATACTGGCTTATGCTTCAGACCACAAAAAGTATATAATTTCTGGTTATTCAGTCATTATTTTGTAATGGTTAGTCTTAAGAAAGAAAAATCAAAACCCAAATATTTTCTAAAGCATTCTTTCTTCATGTGTGATTCTACCACAGGGTTAGCTCTACCACACAAGACAGCACTTGTTCAATATGGTTCTTAACAGTCAGCCTTTGCTAGAGACCACAGAATCCCAATGTCCTATGCAAACAGTAAATGGAGCACAGTTGTATGTATTTCACACCTGGGTACATATGAATGCATTTACATTCTGACAACTTTTGAAAAGATGGTCTCAGAAATTTTTGTCTGCTTTGATAAACCCAGAACCAAATCAAGGAAATACATGAGCAGTTCTTACCAACCAAGAGGCCCCCATTTGAGCCTCCATTAATAGTCAACTTCTTTGGGGATGTGTAGCCTTCCTTGATGAGGTATTTGGCAGCACACTGAAAGTCATCAAAGCAATTTTGTTTGTTGGCCAAGATACCACCTAGGACACAAATAAAACAAATCAGTTGATGCCATAAAATCCATTTGATACCATCTCTTCAGAAAAACATGTGTGCAAAAATACCTGGGAACAATTCCAGTTTCATGAACATTTTAATAATTGATGCAGCTCAGAAAGACAGCAAAAATGTAAGATTCTTTCAACACTGAGAGGGTATAAGATGGTTCTGTCAATAACTCTAATGCTTTCAGAAACCCTGAATAATACATACCTATACTGTGGAGTGAGTGCCAGGTAATGTTCCTAACGAGTAAAGTTAAAGCTAAAAGCTTTACATGGCAAAATATATACAAAATGACTACCTATAATCCACTTGAGGTTTGATTTAATGGGCCTTTAACAGCATTAAACTCAGTGGCAGATTCTTAAGGGAATAAAACTTCAATTTATAAAATAAGCTATATAAAATAAGCACCTCTAATTTCCTGGACATAGAGTATGTGGCTGGTAATTTACTTTTTTTTTTCTATTGGTTGTTTCAAAATCAGATGATATGTAGCCATGGTCAAAAAGGGACTTCAGAGTTGCATTTTGGTTTGAAATTTTATTAATTAACTACCAATATGGAAATGCTTAAGATGTTGCCATCCTGTTGAACAAAATTCCAAAAGTTATCACATATATGATGAATAAATCACGACTGAAAATGTAGGTCCAGATGACATCACTGGCATAACTCTCAGTTCTCAAAGCAAAATATTTTTCAGGGTGGGATAGGGATGGAAAAAGAGGAGTTTGCCCTACAAACTTTCAACTATTTGAGCAGAAGAGTATCAAGAGAACTCACAGTTGACCAAATCTCAATTCCTGCTTTACATGACTGTTTGGCAAGAGACTAAAACTGGCTTCTACTCGAAGGTTATCCTAACTTAAGACCTGATACGTTCTCCCTCAGGCAATCAAATGCTAGTAAGAAATGGGAACTATGAAAAAAATCCTCATATTCCTGTAGCAAAGGCTGTGGTCCAGCCAGGTAAGAGAGGCTCAGTGGATTCAGGAATGGAACTCCAGTTCCTTCCACTTTGTTTAAAAACAGGATGTTTATTCTAAGTTAGTTGCCTAAGGTTCTATGGTCTGGGAACCTCCATTACAATTATTTTTTCACTAAAATAAGTGAGATGAGCTATAATCTGGAGGTGTCTCTATTTCCATTGTCCATCCAGAGTTCCTGGGCAGCCACTTTACACTGGATGCCTCATTTGTATGTTGCAAAATTTTGGTAAGGTAACTCTGCCATTTAATCATACAGATCTTGTAGAACTGGGACCAGTATATATACATATTTTTGGTTTTATACACACATGACTCTCACATTAACAAGACCATTGAAGAGGGACAATGAAAAAAGCCTTCAAAAGTGCAGCAATGAAGGAGAAATATATCTTACTCTTTGCTCAGTGTTGTAGTCTGGTGCAAGGTCAGAAACCTATCTATACAACTAAACCTAAGTAAACTGACTTCCGTAATTGCTTCTGGAATTAACAAAGAACAGATAAATTTCTTATTATGCAACTGCAATAGAAGACTTGGGTCAAAATTATGCAGGAAATAGGTGTACCAAAGAAGCATTATCATATTAAAATAAATTTTATTAAAACCTATGACAAACCTATCGGCAAATTAATGAAGGATGCTTCATCTTTAGCAATAATATTCTGTACCTGCAAGCACATATAGCTTCTATTTACAAAGCTATTACATATTTAACTCAATTGTGAGGAAATGACCCAGACAAAAAGTTACCGCAGATGAAATAATAAAACCAAGATATAATGATCTGGCAATACCATTTTGTTTGATAAAAACTTTGTTTGGATTACTCCCATGGCAAATTACTGCAGCATAAACACAACTGTTTTGGTGAATTTGCCTTTTTGACATCATCTCCAGCAACTTACCCACCCAATTCTTGGGATACAATTAAGGCATCACCATTAAATAATGATAGGTATGTTACAGAGATGAGCAGGACTGTTTCCAGCTTTTTCCTCTGTTGAAGGGATGCAGAAAATTGTCAACAACAAGGCAAGTGGACAAAGACAATCAAAGGGTTAAGACAAGGACTAGATGGGAAAAACACAGAAAGAAAGACATCAAAGGTATTAAGAAAAGAGGTAAAGAGGTTGACAGGGTTTTGTAGTGAGTGACTTGGTTTCCCTGAATCATAAAAGTCAGCTTAGGCAAACCAAAAAGGTCAAATGGACCCCCTAAGAGAATGTGGAGGGGAATACATGGCACTGCACCTGTGGAGCTGACTGTTTTCATATAACTTCAAGGACATTCACTAAATATATACAAAAAAGGGTCTATTCATAAATTATGCATACATTTTGAACTCAAAAGTTCACACCTTCTGCAAATGTTTTAATTTTCTTGTGCGATACCAAAAGAGTGTAAATAGTCAGTGCTGCTGTCTTGGGGATCTAGAACTGTGGGGCCACGTGCACCTGCAAATAGTCAAAGAGGTATGCGAAAGGAAGGCAGGTCTCCTCCAACATAGACAGACCTTTTTTTGTAAAATCAGATCAAGATAATTAGTTGCATTTTCAAATCCCTAAGTCTCGGGAACTTGATCTTGCTTAACAAAAAGCAATCGTTTTCTTGGAAAATATTGTGTTTGTGCAAAACTATTTTTTAAGTTGGTTGCAAAATTTCAAACAATGTAATGAAAAACCATCGGCTAACACTGGACAATGCACAGATCTAACACAGGAGTAAGGAAAAAAATTACTTTTCTGCAGAGTAAGCGAAAGGCAAAAGGAGATGTCAGTATGGAGCAGGAAGCGAACAGAAAATGTTGTAATTTTCACTGCTAAGCCTGCAGCTTTGTTCCTCTGTTTGGACTGATTTACCTTTGTGCCAAGTCTCTCCATATTCACCACCGCCCCTGATGTTCGCCACCGCTAGAACACCCCCCAGGTGTCGCACAAAAATAAGTCTTGACACACTGAAAAAGCAAACAGATAGAGGATGATTTTTAATTTCCAATTTTTATATCCCTACTACTTTTAGGAAAATACTCAGAGGGAAAAAACTCTCCCAAAATCAACAATGAAATTGTGAATTAAGTCCCCCCTTGATGGCAAATCTGCGTAGCCAGGCTTTTCTCAATGGTTATCCGTGGAAATGAAACCCTCTGCAGCTTCAGGAGAGGAAGGAACCAGTGCTGGTCCATTTTTCCTCTGCACTTTGAAGGAGAGTGGCCAATGGTTCTGCCTAACAGAAGACCTCCCCAGGACATGTCACCTTTTTTAAATTATCCTCAAAGCCTTCAGTGTGGGGAATAGAGCTCTGCAGTACCACTGGACCCCAGAGCTTTCTGAACTCTTCCTCTTCCATGGGTCCTTCACTTTTTCAAAGAGGAAAGGAAGGCTTAGCCCAAAGAAAGCAAGCAAATTCAGATTTAAGATCAGCACTTGATTTTTGTTTATCAACAGGTATTTCCAACTTCTCCTTAATGCAGTTTGTTTGGGTTTTTTTGACCTTTATATAACTGGTTTTGCAAAGAAAAACTCTGCTTCTACCATTGTTTTATGCCAGGATCTGCAGTCAAATTCTGCCCAATCCCCTTATTATTTATCTACTACTTGCTACTTGCATTGCTAAATAGAAAACAAATTGTTACCAAGATAAAATGACAAGTTCTGCCTTCTCTAGAATCTCCAGAACCTGGCTGAATGCTGAAGTAGCCTTTTTTTTTTTATCTTTTAAATGAGGAATTGCAACATTATCAAATGTATTGCTATCTGCCTAAAAGGGACCGAAGTAATTTAAATAATATTTAACAATTAAGAACAGAAATAGATCTCTGAAGAAATGCATCTCTCTGTTGAGGTGGTAGCTTAATGCAAAAGGCTAACCACATATATGCCAAGGAGACCAGTAAAATAATAAAAATTATTCCCAAGAAGTCTTGTCCTTTTTTGCCTAGTAGGTTTAAATTTCCTCTTTACTTGAAATCTTTGCTTATGCAAGAAACCACTGCATGCAGAAATTAATGCTATTCAACTGCAAGAGCAGGGATTGGGCCTTTTTAACTTTAGGTGTCCTTACTGCTTATCAGAATTGTCTTGAAAGACAGTAGTCCTACACTGTGTCTCATGGGGATGCAGTATCAGAAGAGGTAAATTCTTACTATCTCCTAAAGCAATTATCTATATGCTGTCACTTGTTCTTGAGAGTATATGCCAAGGATTAAGGAAACAAAAAGAAAAGCAGAAGGATAACTGGTAAGAGATTTCTGTATTTTCATAATCTATCAAAGGAAAAACTTCTCACCTAGGCTGGTTATCTGTGGCCATCAGATGGCTCAGGAAGCATAAATTATCTCTGCTTCTGTAAAATCAATTCTAAAGTCCATCACCATGAATTGTATTTTCCTTAGATTGCTGTGACACGCTGATCAGATACAAGATTGATATTCTGTAAGCACACTGTGCAAAGGTCACAAGGCATTATTTTGTCAAACTCCAGGATGCCTAATTTTGACTGGTTGATACATGGCTAATGTGGAGTAGCCTGACAGCAGGTTGCCTTATGAGATTGTGGCTTAATTTTTTTGTATGTTAGAACCACAAAACCTCTCAGAATATTCTGCCCTTCTTTTTCCGGTCTCTGTCCCAAACAAAATTAGTAGAAACTTGTTGGTCCAAATTTACTTGATCTCCTAGTAATCTAAGTTAGCAAGTATAAGAATTGCAAGTAAGGTAGGAGCTTTCAATCCAAATATATTGCCTGAAAACATTTTTAAAATAAAAAACCCCTAACAGAACAGAGTCCATTTTCTTCCATCTGCTGAAAGAAACCATGCCCACCTGAGAGATCAGCAGATTTAACCAGCAAAGAATCTGTGAGCTACACAAAACCCAAGCAGTGAGTGCAACCCGTCCTGTCCTTGGACTCCTCCAAGATGGTACCTTGATACGATTTTTGGAGGGGTCTAAATGACTTAGGATCTCATAGGATATGCAGTATTCTTATTATAGGATGCTAGTCACCATTTCCACAAGCAAACAACTTTTCTGCCCCACAGACCCTTGATGAGATAAAGTCTAGAGTCCGGTAACAAACGTTGCCTAAATTCTAAATAACATTTAGTGTATCTGCACTCACTCTCTGCAGTACTACTGGGATTTAGGCACTTCAGAAAACACTACCCCATATACCCAACATACACATCCAGTAATGTCACTGCCAAGGACTATTCATTCTCACTCTGGTATGGTCAGTAGGAAAGTGAGTCAAGACCCTAACTTGACCAATACTTTGAGGTATATGTGCCCAGAGCCTATAGAAAGCTTTCTCAAAGTGACTTTTATGTGCCAAAGAATGAGGGTATATAATATAAGTATATAATCATGACTCATTAACTTTTTTAAAAAGTGAAAATTCCAAGTGATCAAACAGCACAAAACTCAAGTTTCGTATGCAACCCTGCTACTGCCTCCTGTGTTCTTCCACGGGGGTTCTTACTCCCACATTTGAATTCAAGTCAAGTTGGTGTCCAAGTCATAGTAAACTGCCCAGTCTCCCTGGATGCCTAGGAAATGATGCATTCTGCAGAGGAAACTCTGTCTCCCAACTCTTCCCACCAGTCTCTGTAGTCTTTTGCTCATTATCCCTGTTTTTCCTTCTCTCCTGGGAACAGGTAAATAAAAAGATGAAGAAAAGGACATCGGGGTCAGGAAGAAGCCAATGGAGGGAACACAAGATAGTTCCTTCCCTGGAGAGCTCCTTCCAGACCCTATGACTCTGAAGGAGCATATCACAAAAAATAAGAAAAGAGGTTGTTTGTTTGTGTTTTGGTGGTTTGTTTTTGTGTGTTTGTTTGTATTTTTCAGTACAGAGCTATGAGAGAAGCTGTGCATCAAGGAGCAAGAATGCTTTCCCAGCATTACTGATCTGCTCTCAGGTACCACAGCGACAGAGCAATGCAGGCTCATGAGCTGAAAATGGGGAAAAAGTCCTGAGTTACTGGACTTGCTTTATTGACTTTGGTGAAGCAGGAGGGAGTAGTAACCTCCCCAGGGAGGTGGTTGAGTCACCATCCCTGGGTGTGTTTAAAAGTGTGTATCAATGTGGTGCTTGGGGCTATGGCTTAGTGGTGGACTTGGGAGAGTAGGGTTAATTGTTGGACTCGATGATCTTAACGGTTTTGTCCAACCCGAATGATTCTATGATTCTCTTCTAAAGTCACCAATAAGAATTAATCTTGCACTCTGTACCTGTGGCTGCTGTGCTGACTGACCTTCCTCTGGGCTTCCAGTCTCTCTCTGCACCACCCCTCTGCTGAAAGGCTTGGTATAACCTGGCCCTGTAGCTGTGCAATGCAATTTCACAGTCTGCTTCACAATCAGCTGTATTCCAGGATGCATTAGAAATTGCTTCTCCTGTACCCATACAGGCACACACAGAACAGTCAAAGGGAAATGCATTGGTTTCTGCAGGGCAATTGGCCGAATCTGAGGTATTACTGGTGAGTCTGTGATGGTTTTTCTCCAGCAGCTCTGCCAAGCCACCGGTGTCGGTCCCATCAGCTTTCCCTTGCTCTCGCTGTGCAGGCTGTATGATTAATGACAGTGCTCTAGCAGGCACCATACTCAAGATATTACCCAAATGCAGCTCTTCAGGCCAGAGGAACATATAAAAGATGTACATTTGCATTCAGCAATAAACCACTACTATAACTGACTTAGTATCTTTGGCCCGTCGTTCTCATAGCTATTTCTGCATCCTCTAACCTGTTGATTTGGTTTTATTGCTTTCAGTGAAAAAGGTTTTATTTTCATTTTTTATGTTGGACAAAAAAATGAAAGGCAACAGCAGTTTCTGAATTAAGCAGAAATAAGCTCCCTAAGCCAGAGAGCTGGCTCCTGATAATGGTGAGAAATAGCAGTGAGAAAAAAATTGTACTGGCTTGAAGAAATACAGGGCTGAAATGAATGAATCACTGGAAGGGAGAAGAAGAAAACTTTCTGAAAAGTTACAAAAGCCTTAAGTTCAAATAAAAAATATCAAGAATATTTATCCAGGAACAACACTGTTTTGTTTTTTTGAAGTTAAGCAGACTACTACTAGGCTGCATTTCCATAGCTACATCTCAGCTTAGGATCAGGTGAACCGTATGGCATGCCTCAGCTTTGACCTGCACCCTGCAGCTGCTTTCTAGCACTCATGCCTGTGGTCATCGACAAAAAAATGACCGAATGAGGGTGTTGGGGGGTGGCTGGAACAGCATTTGGACCTGGGAACTCCTTGTGGCATATTGCAATATATAGGAACAGGGCTGTAGTCAAACAGTACTTGAATCTGCCTGGTAAGGGGGGAACTGGATGTCCTGCCTTTCTGGCATAAGTTCTCTATTACAATTTCCTTTCCCTGGTCTTGCCTGCCAACTTTTGGAAAACCCTTCCTCACCAAGTACTCAGTTCTCAGGTTATTAACCGTAAGGATGCATCTGAGGCCTTGGCTTTTTTTATTTTTCCTTTCAAAAGGGATAGGCTAATATTACAGGGAGAGAAGGAGGAGGGATGTGTGTGTGGCCAATTGTGTCTTATGTACATTGTCAGGGGGATAATGTATTTTGATCTGGAGGTGACTGACAGTTCTCTGTGCATTTAATTTTAAGGGACTGTTAGAGATTAATATTTTATGAACTACATAATAAAGGTTTCATAGGGTTCAGGAAGACAGGTCACTCACTGCACCCACCTCCTCTTCTGACTGTCAGCTGCATCCTCTTGCTGCTATTTGCTGGACTACTACAAGAGTCAATTTTTAACTCGTCAAATGGCAGAAAACCACCCCCTCTGTTTTGCTGGGATAGTTGTCTGCCATTCTTGTAAGGTCAATCGGCTTAGCAAAGGTTCCAGCAAGCACCAGGGCAAATGGATGGGAGGTGGAAGGAGGCACTGCGAGATACCTTCTCTTTTGTCAGCAGTCAGCTCGTGTCAGCTCTGCAGTATGCGAAATTGTATCTTAAATTGATACATAATATTTACTTTAAAAAAGAAAACATGGTAAGTTTTATCACAGTTTTCAACATCTACAATAAATCAGTGGTTGAGCCTAATCTAAAATAGAATTTAAACCTATTCTGGTTATGTAATTGTGTCTCTCAAAACCCACAGGAAATTAAAAACGTAGCTTTACAAGGCAGATGAAAAGCTTTCAAATAATCACAGAACACAAGATCGGAAGCCCATTGTTAGACAAGGTATTTGCTACGGAGGAGGAGAAACTGTAAATGCTATTTAGAAATACAGTCACAGTGACCAGGAAAAGAAAGCCCTACAAAGAACTTCTTGAAATCTGCTGACTCTAAAGCAAGACTGGTAGCACCCAAATTTAATATTAATAAGGTTGTTTCATAATAGATTTGTGTGTGTGTGTTGGTGAACCCTCTGCTACTACCTGAAAAACTGCTCTCCATTCAGTCCTTTGCATTTCTGTTTTCCCTTGCCTTGCCTAAGAGCATTTCCTTATGTATTACAATCCCCGCCTCTTGGCAAGTCTATTCAGATTCCCTCGCTGAAGAAATAAGCCTTTTCTTTAAAGAGATCATCTATTCAATAAATCTTACGGCTTTTGAAGACTACAAATCTTGTTTCACACAAAGCATTTTGCATCATGTGCATCTCAAGACAGAATCATCTTTCCTCTTTCCTGATTGTATGGGAACACAGTAGGATTTTCTTTTTGGTGCAGTGCCCTCAAAAGCATAATATGAAAATACAGCCAAATTGTAATTATTTACATTCATTTAAACAAGTCTGATTATCTATAACATTTCGACATGGGTAATTGTAAAACTTGGAAAAAAGAAAACTCCCTATGTTATTAGTTCAGGAAAGGGCTCAACTACGTGCTTAATATACACCCATAGGCTTTTCTGTTGAGCTCAGTGACAGAGCACGAAGAGGTTAAGGTGTAATTTGGAGGGCAGGGTGCCTGCTGTAAACCTCAGAAGAACACAGCACTTCTCTGACCTGACACAGATTTCTTCTGTGACTCTGGGCAAACCCCTTGAATTCAGAACCAAAGCAGCAAACAAATGATGCCCAGACACTGATGTGCAGTCTTTACACCCCCATCTTGCTTCTCAGGGACATGAAATGCATTTCTCTGTCAGATCCACAGTCCACCTTGCCTTCAGTCTCTGACAGCTGTTAACAGCAGATACTTCAGAAGAAGCCATAAATTACTCTGCTTACCTGTAGCTTGGTGTGATTGATATGTTGAAGCCTCCATATCCATACAAGAAGGCAGGATGAGAACCATCCAATTTAATTCCTTTCTTGTGAATAATAAACATTGGAATCTTAGTACCATCTTTGCTAGGGTAGAAAACCTAAGACAAGAGAAAAAGAAATATGAAATACTGTCATCGTTGTAACTCTCCACAACTGCTGTTAACAAGGATCAGAGGTGATTTCTCCCACAGTGTCCAATGGGTAAAACGTTCCTAGCAATGTGCACCGATTGCCCAGGTCAGGTTCAGTGATGGCCATCGCCGGATTGCTTGCTGCTCTGCAATCATGAAAATGAAAGAACTGCATGACCCATCATGTAGGAAAGCAGGGAAGACCAAGCTGGCAAGGAGAATGAACAAAACTAAAACCAGATTTCCCATCTAAAATTATTATTTCTAAAAATGTCTCCTTTTTAAAAATTCAAAATTTCAGACACTAGAGAAGAGTGGACAAAGAAGAAACAAACTCATGGTAGGGTGGTGACTTCGTGAGACTCCAGTAAACATTACGTTGTTTGGGATAACAGAGAGCTACATTACTACCAAGTAAAAATGTAAAGCTCTCTGAAGATCTGGTCTTATACACCTGAAATTACAAATAATTCCTTTTTATCAGTTGCTGCAGCAGTCTTTGCTTGTAAGAACATACATTTTATCACAGCAGAAGGACAAAGATTCTTAAAAAGTCACAATATTTTGGTTTTAGTATTAATACACTGGCATTAACAACATTTCTTAGAGAAGCCACTCCACACACCAGATTCATGTCAAAAGAGCAAACTGAATACCTGGACACTGTTTCTTACTAAGCCTTATGGAAACAGCACAAAGCTGACTGCTCAACACTTGTCCATGCAGCATGAATTCGTGAAAGCAAGTCCATATCCAGGACAGGTGGACTAAGCAATGGCCAGTCCAGGTTGTCTCAATGATCACATCATCAATGCTACCACAAGCCACACCAGAAACTTTTGTAGCACTCTGTACCTTTTCAGTCATTCCCTAGCAGGAACCAGGAGCCCTAAATGCTGCAGAACCCCTAAACCCTTCCAGTAGGACAACTGAACCACCCACTGGCTTTCAGGAAATCAGCTCCCAAAACACCAAGTATCCACATAGCACAGGCTTTAACACGTCTTTCTGTTACTGCCACAGCACTGTGTGAACTTAAAAGTTAAATTCTATGTACACAGACTGCAACTGCTTAACACAGTTCCCGTATCTTACTGCTTTGGTGTTCTAACTTGGGATTCAGCAAGGCTTAATTTGCGAGTCAAGCAAAACAAGTGTGTGTGAATGCAGTTTACTTTGCTTTTCTTAAAAGTTCTGGTTGACTACTTTTCATTGCTTTGGTTTTATTACCATTATTTGCAGCTTCTAGTCTAATTAGAACAAAGAAGTAGTAAATGAAGAGTTACGTTCTTACCATTTTGTTATATGTTTACAAACTGTGCTTTTAAAGGAAATCGACCTACCACACTTATAAAGCACACGATCAACAAGATCTATTTTGAACCTCAACAGTAATATGAACCTGTGCAACACATTTATTCTGAGTGTTGGCTGTAATGTGAAACATGTAAATTTACATGGCATGTTGAAAACAAAATACTCACATTTAACTTTAGTTTAATCATTGCTAAGGAAATGTGAGAAATTTCAGATGAAACCACATCTACCTCCAAAGGTTTCATGAAAATCAGTAGACATATTGCAGATAAAATTCAGTATTTCACAGTTCCCAGCAGATGGAAAAATTCAGAACAAAAGCCTGAGACATTTTTACACAGACAAAATCACTGTTTCCAACTACGGCCACAACTATCTTTACTGACTAAGCACTCAGTGGAACCTCCTGCAGTAGAATACAGAAGATTTTAATTTTAAGTATTTAGCTGAGCACTATAAAGAAAATAACCAATGGAGAGAAGAACTGCTTGAGTCTGGTGATCAGAAGTTCCAGAGAGACTTCTCTCTAAAATGCCATCCATCAATTCCAGTTGTTGCTGGCAATTCACAATTCAGAAGTCACCTGGCCCTCCTGTGCTTCCAGAAACCTACTGCTGTTGGCCAGTCATTTCCTGATGATTCAAGGAGGTCACTAATTTCATTGCTTCTTTCTGAACAAGAACTCTTTTGATCACTTGTTTTTTAAAAGAGAAAATAAACAACTCTGAAAATTTACCTCAGTAGGGCTTTTATGATCATCAGTTAAGATTAAATAACATACCGTGAAAACTCAAAAAAAAAAAGAAAAAAAGAGGCACATCAAGGTGACATTTGCAATTTAAGTTTTCCCTCCTATCTGCTAAAATAATTATTACCTCTCCCTCCAAGATGAACAAACAGGAGGGGGGTGGAAATCAATTCACGGAGGCACAGAGAGATGTGAAGCTACTGCAGCTTCTACAAACATGACTATTTTCAACAACTGATTCAATCTCACCTTTAAATTAGCTATTATCTCTGAAGCAAGTCCAATGGTTTATTCATGTAACCAATAAAGGGATGTGCTTCTATCTCAAAGATTAAGGTAAACTGGAAAGGGCAGACTCTAGAAAGAAGAATTTTCCAAGATGGTATTTCATGCCTAATTTTAGAAGCTGTCAGCTTTCACAGCAGTAAATGCTCATAAAAGGGTACTACCATTTTCTACTTTATCACACACAGGAGTGATCCACTTGTACCGGTCACAATATGTTAGTCATTGCTGATGTATTTTTCAAATAAAGACTCAGGTCACTCCAGCCGTTACCACACATAAGGAGAGAACACGTTAGCAAAATGATTTGGAGGGAAAACCATGGAGAACAATGCTTCCCATATTATTATGACTATTGAAACTCAGCATTGAGGAGGAAGGACATGCTAAAAATAAATACCTTCAGCCTCTAGGAATGCACCAGCAGTGCTGTGTGGCTGACAGGGCACTCCTGCTGCACTCACCCTTCGTGCTATTCTAGGAGCATACTGCTGGAGCAGGACACAGCCCTGGAATTGCTGTAGCTCACTCCATCTCACACCAGTGTCCCTGTCTGTCACATGGCAGAGGGGTTTTAGTGCCACAAAGAATCAGTTTAATTTCAGATGCCAGAACCCGAGGCATAAATTTATAGCCCCTATTCCTATAAGAAAGCAACACTGTTCACACAATTACTCATTACTATAAACTACAGGAAGATTAAGCTCTATGAGTTACATAAACAACAGTCTTAATCATTCTTTTTTAGTACAGTGCTTATTGCTTGTTGGTTGGTTTTCCTTTTAAAACATAGCACTTTAAAGCACTCCATTTACACTCCATTTTAATCTTAAAAAAAAAACAAAAACCCCAAAAAACCCCAAGAAAACAATGGAAGTTTTCTTCCAAGACAGTTTACAGAGTAAGTTTTACAAGTAAATGGCTGTGTGTTAGGATTTGTATATTTACTGAGGAGTTAAGTAGGATAAAAAAGTTCTGTACATTCACTCCTGGGCAAGACTTTGCCCTCCTAATTCTTATTTGCTTTAAATGTGCAGTACTTATGTCAGGTGAATCCTCACTTAGGGAAGAGGGGAAATATCAGCCAGCATTGTAGACAAAGACCTAAATTTAGAAAGACTCTAAGTTTATCCACTTCTGCCTCTGCAGTCACAAGAAGCGTCCTCTCCATCTCAAGTCACCAGGAGACAAAACCTAAGTATTTTAGCTTTTGAAAAGTTTAGAGGATTTGGAAGAGAGAGCTTGAAAATGAAGTTTGTCTTTTATTTGTATATAGAGATAACACAGCCAGACATTGTGACTTACACACTGAACTAAAAATAATTTTGGCAATCATCCACCACGCACTTCTCTTGTGAGAAAATATGAAGTCAGTACCTCTGAATATTAAAGGAAGTGATACACATAACACAACTAAAAAACACATCACAGCAAATGCAGAAATAAAACTAATCTGCCCGAGTATTCACATCATACCACATGCTTAAAAATACCTAAACCCACCAAAATTTCTACTTCTTAGAACTAAAAAAAATCAGCAATTTGAGTACCCACACGAGTTTCACATTTTATCCCTTCCAGAAATGTTTTCTCTGTTTATATAATGGAGAGATTACAAGACGTATGTGTTTACAGTTATTTGGGGAAAAAAGTGCATGTAGACCTGAAACCACGTTATTTTTACAGAACCAAAAATCTTTCTAACAGATTTAAAACCAACCTTATAAAGGTAAGATTCAACTGATTTTGAAATACTACTGTAAAACAACAATTAAAATAATCTTATACAAACAGGTCTAATGCATGCATTTTTAAGCTGTGAACAATGTTTGAATGTCTATAAACCTCTCATAATTTTTCTGACTCACTCACTAATGGCAAACAGAATTAAAATCTAATTAAAAAGTGATTAGTTTGACTTCTCCGAAATAATTACTTCCTGCAGATAATAGATGAATTTTAAACATGAAAAGAAACTTTTGACTTCTGGGAATGGAAAACACCCCCTAAGTCACAGTAGGCTAATTATTCTTAGAAAGCCACTAGTGATTCTAAAAACATCCCTCTCAACTTCTCTTTCCAGATTAGGTACTACATACCAGAGATATCAATTCTTTCCATGTCTTCCTGTGCTTGATCAAAACCAGGTAAGAGCTACTCTGGTCACTAGATTGACATCCAGCATATGAAATACCAAAGAATGTTACCAATAGCAACTAAAAGGCATATAAATTGAGCATCAGGCATCCAGTTTCACCTGAAGTACTTCCCGCATAAAGTGTCAGATGAAAATTACTCATCGCACACCAACATTTGTGTTTTGAGATTTGGGGGAGAAAAGCTTAAGGAATTTGTAGTTGATTCTGTAATGTCACTCATGATTTTCCCAGTGTCACAAATGCTTTGTTAAAGGCTCATGATTTTAAAAATATCACATGATATTTTTGAAGGATGACTAGAAGAGTAAACTCAGGAGAGTAGTCCGTGGAGAAAGTTTTCTTACAGAAGGTGGCATTGGGATGTTCAAATCTGTATTTAGGCACAGAGGTAATGGTACCTGAGGCTGAACAGCAACACTTCCCACTGACAAGTCCTAATAGCTGCTACCTAATGCTTCAGAAAGGCAAATCACAAAGACCCTGCCTAGACACCAGCAAGTCTGAACACTTTGGCATTGGCGGGCAGGGAGAAATCCTCTCCTTGAGATGCCAGGCCAGAAATCTCATAAATTCAAACAGAATCATGCTTCACATACCACCTCCCCACAGCCCATTCAACCTCTCATTGCTTCTGACCTTACAAAAACCTTAATATTAGTCTGGGGCTGAAGACTGTATAGCACATAAGTAAAACATCTATTGCTGCAGTGGTATGGGCCCAAGAATAAGACCACCAGTGGCCCCATGGACAGCTCTGGCAGCTGGCCAATGGCTACCTGGAAGAGCAGCTCTTCTAACCGCCAGTTTTTGTATTCCTACATATGGGATGAATGAGAAGTTAGGAGAAGTAATAAAGAACTATTACCACTACACAACATATCCATGGGATCTGAGGTTTCCTTTCTTCAGCGGGGAAACATCAATCTTCTTGAAGCCTCTTAAAAGTAGCTACAAAGCAATTCTGTGTAGGTTGCAAAGCTTGCTTAATACAGAAGTGGACAGAAGCCAAAGTAACTCAGTAAAAATGCATGCAGGTAAAACCCAGAAAGAACACTCACTACACACATTTGCAAAAGCACTATGAAAATAATCAAGAAATCTTTTAGAATAAACTGTTTCACCACCCACCCACTGGGACAAAAAGCAGCCTCATGCTGACAAAGGCAAAGTGCCAGGAGATGGTCTTTTAGAAGAAATGCCTCCTTAGGAAGTTTAGCTGCCTAGCTGCCAATGACTGCAGGGAGGTATCTCACACAGTGGTGGGAGGAGGGAGAGGAAGGCAAGAGGGAAATACAGCTGGAAGATCAGAAATCCTGCAAGACCAGTGTAGCAGAAATTGCTTTTAAATCGCATTCCCTTTACATAAAGCCTTAGTGGTAAACGGGATCCACTGAGACCCCTCCTCTACTCCTCTTTTGCATCCTAAAAGTCTTCTTGCATCTTCTCTAAATGTTTACTCTCTGTCCCTTCCAGTATGTTCTCAGAGCTTCCTGCAGCAGAATAATTAGCATCTGCCACAGTTATTCCTTTTCTTTCATCATTTTGCCTTAAAGAAAGCTTAGTGTACAGGGTAGAGAGCCAGGTATCCGAGAGTTAACATCTACCTTTTGAGTTCAATACACACTGTAGTCATCTTAAATAGGAAAACGTCCAAGGGGCCTAAGCTACAATCTCTTTCTTGAATTAGCCCCGTGCTTATGCATTCAAGAAAAGTCTCACAATGCAAGAGTACATGTACACCATGAGATAAGCAAAGAGCTGTCTTAACAGAAGTAGCATCCTGTTACAAATACAAACGTAATAACTGCTGGCTAGTGCAATTTCTTTCATTAAATCAAGATTTACTTAATTGAGAAAAGTGCTGTGTCAGCAGACAACTCACTGTGACAGTGTGTAGGCATTAGAAAGTAAACACTACTCATCTTTACCATCACTGGCAATCAGTTCAGGTTGTAATGAAAAACACTGTAAGAATAAAAATGTATAGGTAACTTACCACAGGGTAAGCAAGGAGAACTTACCTTATGCAAGCTACTCCCCAATAACTCTTTGTATTTACATTATTATGCTGTGGTAGTAGGTGCATACATGCTGAGAAAGAGATATCTTCACTCAAACAGTAACTGGATAATTCAGTTTATCTGTTTCTGTCTCCATCTTGCTCAAAACTTTCTTGGTTATCTCAAGACAGCTCTGCTCTTGAGCTTTTACGAGATGACACATCCACTGTTAGTTCTTATCCCTATTGCAGGAACATCTACACAGTTCACGGCACTTAAATTTCACCTGTAAACCTGTATCCAAAAATTCCTGCACAGAACAAATCCAAACTTGACACTGGTGATGTCAAGTGCCCAGCTTGTGTCAAAGCCCCAAGAGGACACACATATTCCACTTACATTGCCAAGAAGCTTTAGGTATGACTTTCAATAGCTGAACAATTTCAGAGCACTCTGCTCTCTTCCTTAGAGAAACATACCTTGGTTTAGAGAGATGTCAAGTTGGCTACCCACAACCAGAAGCACTATAAATCTCCAAACACCTACAGAAATTCTGCACGTGGCTAGTAATTTTGAAAAAATAGCTGATGCTGTTCATTCCTGCTTTTTGGTTTGACAGATATCATCTACACTAGACAATGCATGTTTCCAATCAGTCACAGATCACTTCTCCTGTGAATGTTTGTTCTGAAGAACTAACTGAAATAAACAGGTCAATTAAAAGCATTGTGGAGCACTTCCATGTGTGGTTTCCCACTTGGAGTTACAGCTTCAAATTATGTAATTTCTGAGATTTAAGCTTGAATTTAAAGTTACTCATTTGTGCCCCCACTTAATTAAAAAAAAAAACCAACCCAGAATGGCAGTAGAAGGAAGGAAAACAAAAAAAAGATAATCCCTTGAGAACAGTCAAGAATAAACTAAAGCCCTAGAAAATATCTGGGGTGCTAGCTTAGAAGAAAATAATTTTAAGGATCAGATGCTATTGATTTCAACAGTTATGTCTCAGTAACCACCTTCCTGTTGTGGAAACAGTACTTCAGGCTCATCTATTGTTTTCAGATTTGCAGTACTCATTGTACAATGAAGAAAAATCACCCAGTGAATAACAAAAAGTAGATGAGAATTATGAGAACGAGTTTTAGTGACACTTGTTACAATACTTAAGGAAAAAAACTTAATCCAAAGCTAGTATAAAGTAACTCAGCATAATTTCCAGAGAGATGTCAAAACCAAAACTTTAAGGTATTTCATAACAGGAACACCAAGAAGTGTGCTGATGCATCCCTGTAATACTGTGTGAACAAGGAGGAGAAAAATTAAAAACAAAAAAAAGGAATGCCTTTCGATTTTTTCTAAAGCCATTAGCTTAAGGACAGCACGCAGCAATCTTTTCTATCTGGGGCAAAATGTCAACAAGACTGCAAAATTCAACAAGCTTTTTTTGCTCATAAGGAATTCAACTACTAATAAATCAACAGATCAAATGTCTAATGATGCCAAGTCAACTTCAGTTCAAAAAACATTAGTAAGTAGAAGGAAAAAGTGAGGGATGTTCCCATTGGTAAAAGAGTCCCTGAGTTTAGGCATTCTACCATTATGCTTTGAAGTTCTTCTGCATCTTTTCTAATTTTAGACACTAGCAGTGATCACTGTGCATGGCTACTTTCAAAAATAATTGACAAACTGGCTGAAAGACAAGCAGTTCAAGGAGCTGTCAGGGAGAATTTATGTATCAGCTTTTCCCTGTGAGAATAGGAAGCCAGAACTAAGGAAATCATCTATTTCTTTATATCATTAATCTACACGGTTGAAAAACTACTTACTATGAATAATCATGACATATCTAAGAGGCTTCCCTTGTACCATAAATTTCCTGGGAGATGTCTCAGGGACAGAGCAGAAATAATTAATATATGGAAAGATGATATTCTATCAGTACCTCTGGGCAGTGTTGATAAAATCAAATTAACTGCTAAATGAAGATGTAAACTAGATTACCCTTAATAAAATTGCATGCTGATGAATTTGTACTGGATCCTAAGCAGACAAAAGCCCACAGAAAAAACGCTCACATAATCAGTGACTGAACTGTTTCTGGTTAGAAAGTGAACTGCTGACTTCCTTCCTTGTCCTTGGAAAAAAAAGCCGTTATTTCAGAATGCCCCAAGATTTTGTAATTTTAAAATTTTTACTACTTCTGAACTTATACTGAGGGCAGACAAGAGAAAAGTCTTCCTGATGATCCCATTCACGTGTGTTCTTCTTACACAAATCCACAGCTGCATCTCTGGATACTTATCAAAGCACTTTGTGTTTAATATGTTGTCTCTTCATTAGTGAATGGCAATTTAAGAAAAAAATAACCAACAAATCTGTCTAGATAAAAAGCTATTGACTAAGAACCTTTTTTACCTCTGCCTTACCTGTTATTAGTGCAAATATTTTCTGTATTTGGTATAAATTGTGACTACACTGTTGAAAGTGTCCATCAACACCAACACATTACTAAGAGATGTGGTTGTGCCATGGAACACTAATAAGAAAGGTTCTCCAAAACCTCCTCATTTTTATTTAGTAAAAACTATTTTCTCAGTACAAACTGACCTGTTCATAACTACTGCATGGACACCTTGGTTAATATGCATCCATTTCTGCAGCAATCATGTTCACAGTGAAAGCAAGGATTGTAGCTTTAGCTTACAAGACATGATATCATTTGCTTTCTTTTTTTCCCCTTAAATTGCAGCCTTCTCCAAGAAGTGACCACCCAGCCTCTTTCACTTTGCAGGGGCTGATGGGCTATGAACAACTTAGTTACACCATCTCTGAATTGAGTCTATATAAGATCTTACCAACATTTGAAATTGTCATTTTCCACTCTCAACTTCATTAATCCTTTTTCCAACATGGTAATGAAGGTTAATTAACAACAACAGATCCTAATCCACCGATCAGTTTTGGCCCCAGGTGAAGACAGCAAGTATAATTTTATTGGGCTGTAGTGTTACACATATATCAGAAGTTTATCTGCATTTTTCGTTACCCATTCTAACTCACTTTTGTCTCTTGTAGTTACATTATTAATCTTCCAAACACAATATATTTTTCTGTCCTGCTTCCAAGGTGTGGTACATAAGGGCCCTGCAATAGCTTGCATTTCTGTACTATACAGCACACTGGTGAATGTGGTCCCTGACTAAAACTCCGATGTGCTGCGATAACATCGGCAGATAAAGGAGCATCAACCTTCTATTTTGTTCTCTGCAGGCTGTACTACCTTAAAGCTCTTTGTATCAGTTCTATGCCAAGCCTAATAAATGACTGCATAAACTAGTTACCAACTTGTGTGTGCATGGAGGCCTGCAACTCTCCAACACAAACCTCCCAGCTCTGCTAGAGGCACTTCTGTTCTGAAAACACCCCAGTTCCCTGGTAGCCTACAGAGACACTGCTCAGAAGGAGAGATGCATCCAGTGTAAAGTATTTAAATGGAATGCAGAGCTGCTCTGCACTTGGATTTAAAACTCTTACTAAGTAAACCCCCTTCTTTAGAAACTTAGTGATTATTTAACAGACTTGCATGACACTGCTAGTGCAGTAATGAAAAGGACAACCAGAAAAGTCTGGTTATCTTGGTGGCCTGGTAAGGGAATTCAATGCAATGCCTTGCTAGACCAATGGCTCGAATACTGGCCCCCCCCAGTGCTGAGTGACAATTGCAGTCACCTCGTGATCTTTCACAGATGCAGCATTTACATCACGTCTCAACACCCTTCTGGGTAGGCTCCATGAGGCAAAGTAATGGGTGGGCAGAAGGGCAGAAAAATTTCCACACTGTAGAGGAGTGCTCTCATTCTGAACAATGCTGGCACACTACAGTTTGACATTTAGTCTCAAAAAAGAGACACAGAAAAGTGGTGGCAACTCCTTCTTCCTCTCACCAGGACTACATATGAAGTCTTTAGTGTGATGAATTTTTCCATTTTTATGAGTGCTTGGTCCAAGCAAGAATTAAACAGCCACAAAGAAGCTTTGGAGCAGTTTTTTTGTAGAAGTCCCTGTGTGTTTGATCCTCCAATAGCGATGGAATTGGCTGTTCAGTCTGCACTATATAAGGCACACAAATACCATACTGATCAGAACACTGTTTTGTCAGCATTTAATCCTATTAGAGATATGATAGCGTGGGCTTTTTATTGATGCTGAAGTTCTATGAACTGCTACTTTTGTAAGACTCTAATAATTGGCTTGCTTTAATTTTTCAAACCTCATCTGAAGACTCAAGTCTGAGGATCAGCAAAAAGAGAAGCAGCAAACCACTGTCATCAGAACAGCAAAGCATCAAAACATATCCCAAGTGTAACACCTTATCAGTGTGCAACCATAAAAAGATTTAATCCTGAATGTTTGTGCTCCTGTAGAATGGAGCTAATAATACTCACTACCTTTGAGAAATAACATTGATATACAAAAGGGAGAAGGAAAGTTGAAAGAAGATTTCCACTGAGAATTATGAAATAGAAATCTTATTTATCTTGTAAGGGAGTTAATTAAAATAGTAATGTGTTCATGGTTAATTATTGGAGGTGAGATCAATCACAGGAGTGAATATGAAAGCTGGAAGAAAGAAAGAGAAGGGAGGAAATCTTCAGTTCTTTGTTTCGACAGCAGACAAGAAACAAGCGTTTTCACTGTGACAACATTCTCATTTTAATCTGGATTAGCCAAGAATCTACCTACCGAGATTCCCAAAAGATTAGACACGCGTGTTCACTTAAGGTGTCTGAATGAATGACTTTTTACATTTTGCCATCAGGAAAAAGATTTATGTCACCATTTATTGTAAAAATAAAAAATATTTTTTATTCACAATTAACAATGCAATCGTGTAAGACATGGGAGGCTGTAAAAAATCCTTTAAGCTCCATTACAATTGCTTAAGCTGTTGTTTAAAACTCCCATGTATAAAACCAGATTCTCTATGCTATGTTCAAAGGCTACAGCTCTGTTTTAATACATGTTTTTTCACCTTGTGTTTTAAAGAATAATGAGAAAGAAAGGGAGCTTGGCATGCAGCTTGGGATCAAGTATGCCGACGAGCATCTCCATTCATCAGAAAAGCAGAAAACAAACCCATCGAGAGTTGAAACAAAAGTTCTGCTGAGTAAGGCATAAGAATAATGCATCAAAATGAGTTTTAGGTAAACTGCCAATCAATCACTTCTCATGTAGGCTTAAAACAGTGTCTTGAGCGTGAAGGTTCTACAGAGTAATGTTTCAAGAAGCTCTTCAATTCCCTGAACAGTTATCAGAAAAATAAACAATCTAATACTAAAGCATGAAACTAGTGAATCACAAAGCCAATACGATGATCCAAATGAATAGAGGCTGGTATTTTAGTATTATTCCCCACACTGTGTGGTCTGGTATTGTGCTAATTCTTCCTAAGAGCAGCTGTGTACTCCTCCATCCCAAACCACATTTCCATTGTTCTGCATTCTGCTAAACAAAAGCTCCCAACATCCTAAACTGTGCAGTGGTTCCCTGTGGTCTATAAGAAGGGGACAGAGCACCCCCAGACACGTAGACCTTAAAACAGGATTTGAACTGCATTGGTGAAGAAAGCAATGGAAAATCCTATTGCTTCATCCTCTTACGTGGAATAGTGAGATTTGGTTTCTACACCAGGTGCTTAAGGAATATAATGGTCTGGGAGAATTACTGGTGTGAATTATCTGAAGTGAATCGGATGAGGCTGCTTAACTATAACGGGTGAGAAGTCAACTGCTACTCCTGTGCTCAGGCATAAGGATTTCAAAGTTCAAGAGTGTGTACAGTCATTAGAGGAAATCCTTCACTTGATACTCCTGAATGCACGAAGTCCTTCACACTGACAATTTCCCCCCTTAAAATGGAGTGTACTGTGGCTGAAAAATATTTCACATATTTAATATACAATCTCTTGGCTTTCAAGAAATACAAGGCCTTAAAACTAGAGGCCAACATTTGCAGTTTGTGTCTCCTCACTGACCTGCCATTAGAAGAGGTAATGTCAGATTAAAGTGGTGTTTGTAACAACGACGTGCCAAGAGTGTAAGATACTAAATTCACATAGGCAAGCAGCCAATACTGCCACAGTTGTCACTATGATTATGTTGATGTTCTCCAGAGTGAGACTGTTGTCTTGGCGCCAAAACCAAAGCCATTGCCAAAACACTGGCAGAGATCAGAGCTAAAGAATTCAGTCTTCTTTTTGGGAGCTTGGACAGAAGCAGCTGAAAGCTCATTTTCCCCCTGCAAAAGGGCAAGTGTCTGCCACCCTGGCAAGCACTACAACTGGTGCATTTGTTCACATTCTCCCCCCAGTATTTCCCATTTTCTTCCTTACTGCAATATAGAATCACAAGGAATAAACCAGAAACCAACAACAATAAGCAACTTGCTTGCCCCAACTCTTAATTCTACCTTTCCATCCTGTGAGATCAAGCCAGGATTCAAACCCCAAATACTGTTAGAAGCAAGAAGTCCAGCTCAAGAATCACACCCTTTATGGCTGTGCCAGATTTTCAGGAGGGAGAGGAAAAGATGCCAAAACAACTTACTCCTCTGAATTAAAGGGGAGAAATATTTGTATCTGCTCAAAACCAATGTCAAAGGTATACACCTTTCTTCTCTGGCGTGAGAATGTTTTTTTCTCAGCAGAGATCAATTCAAAGCTACCAAATTTCTCTCCAAACTCCAACCATCTATTCATATATACACAGATAAGGGGAAGAAACAATATTAAGACCATCTTTATAAGCACACTGAAAAACCAATAATATCAGCTCCTGCATAGCTAAGCATGTTGATCTTACCACAGCTTTCACAGGACACTGCTTTCCTGCCCTCTCTTACTTTTTATTTTAATGAGAGGATCAAATGCTCATGGAATGACACCAGCAGCAATGAGGAGATCCAGGAATAGAGTGGGCAGGTGTTGCACATGTTGCACAGTTTTTTCCACAACTCTGCCAATCAACCTCAAGCCTGACTCATCTTCTCTCAGCATTGTGTTTTCCTGAAACAGGGATTAACTGCTGTGCCAAACTGTACAGTGTAAAGCTCTGCTAGGAATTTGAATGACCATAGGCAAATTTTCCCTGTCAATGACTCCTAACTCAAAATCAGTGCTGTGAGGGCTTGAAGATAGGAGTGAAAGACTGAAAACCAATAAACTTGTCATAAAAATTACTTCACCTATTAAAATAATTCCTGCAAAACAAAAGAGGAGGACATTCATCCCAGCTCCAAGAAAACAAATACCATTTTTAAGACTCAAGATGACTTCTTTAATCTCTGTGACAATACTTAAACAGCAGGTCCTTTTGAATCAAACCGTACAACTAAACTGTGTTAGGAATTTCACCATTCTTCTGCAAGAGCTAATCCAAAGTGCATCTGTCAATTAGCAACATCTATTTTTCGTTCATCACAAACTATTTTAAGGACAGTGTTGGAAGGTATTCGAAGAATGGCAAAAGGAGCCAAACAACATTCTTATTGTGGCAATTTCAACACTTACAAACCTGCATATCAGCCTAAAAGTAGGCGAGTTGTGAGCCAGCCCAGAATACTGTTTATCCATGATTAAGCATCCACTGTGAGGTGTTAACATGGAGAGGCCTATAAGAACTTAACTTTGTAAAGATAAAATAAAGGCTTCTTACTTAAAGCAGCAGTTGAGTTATTTATGCTGTAAACAGCTTACAGCAAGTGTCACTTTCAAGTTCCTGCAAAATTTTTTTTCCTCCTGTAAAACCCACCTCAGGTTATTTCCTCAAAATGTCTGACACTGTGATGGATGTGAAGCATGAGAAGCATGCAGGGAAGCAAAGAGAAATTTAAAGAAGCATTTGGCAGAGGAGAAGTTATTAATGTAACTTAATATATCATTTAACAAAAGTAGCCAGGATAAATTTTTGATGTGTGGCAAGCATTTCAAACAGTCTGACTTTTTCATGAAGGTCACAGAGTCTTTCAGGGTAAGGGCAAGTGCAGAAGCCCTTATACCCAAGCTACTGCACAGTTACAACTATGTACTTGCAGGGTGTCACATACAGCCAACACCCTACACGCCTGCTCTTACTCTGGTGTGTCATGTATATTGAAACCGCTCTCCCTTCAGTGCAAGCTAAGCTGTCTGCTTTGTTCTCATTTTGGGGACCCAAAGACTAAGAACAACCTCAGGTACAACAAAGCAGCTGTTCTACCATAAATTCACTTCACATAGTAAAATTTATCACTGGTCCACACTTGCACTATGGCATTTTCCAACGGCCATTAATTCAGGTTTCATATACACAAGACACCTTACACTTAGTTGAAATCTTCTGAACTCAGTTATGTTCAAAGACTGCAAAAGAACAGCAACTCATTAAAGTTTCATATATGCTATACAGGCAGAACTAGGAAGATTGCTAGTCTTAGTAGGTAATTCTTCAGGTATATGAGGAAAAAAAGGAAGAATCTTGGCAGGGGACATGCCTTTTGTTAAGGACATGAATAAGGACAGAGCCACCAACATTTTTCTTTGCTACATAGCAATTATGATGGAAATTACAATTACAAAATAAATTCCACAGGGTTGTTCATTCTCTGGAATCAGCAATCTTTGCCTGTTCTCAGTATCTTTCTTGTATTCTTCATTTTGAGTTTCTTTCACAATTCCCTGCAATGCTGCCTGGGTTTTGCAATGGCTGTGCAGTGCCTTCATCTAGGTTGACAGCCATTTACAAACTCCTTTGATAAGCTGCCATTTCCCTCTCCCTACTCCAAGCAGAAGCATCATCAAGGGGCCAAGTGGGACCCCACAAATGGAAACAAGGACGGGAGTCTGGCAGAAGTGTGTAACACCGTACGGCTGAGTTACTACAAGGGGGACCAGGCAGTCCCAGTCCTGGCCCTGACAAACAGCCTCTTTCACAGCTTAGCCAAGATTTCTCCATGGATCTGAACAATATGGGAAACTAATTTCCAAGATGTTGCCATGCTGAGATCATTAATTGTTAAAAGGCAAACCTGGATGGGTAGTGAGACAGGAGTGCCCTTGATAAGCACCGGTGCCAGTGTAACTACACAGGTTACATTTCCCTAGAGCTGGTGCTGGAGCAGGAGTAAGGAGAAAACCATAAATGGTGCTACTGCCTTCCAATTCATTACAGCCCAGCAGTGATGCTGTGCCAGTGATTTACAAAGTGAAGGTTTCCAAGAGCATTGCAACAACACTTCCTCCCTGAAATGATTTGTATTATTGTTCTACTTTACCTTAATTTTACATAAAATTGATCTAAATGTAAAATGAGATTTAGTTTTTCCAGACATTTATTTCATAAAATTTTATTTACTAGAAAAAAACATTATTTCTAATTTAAGGCAACCCCTTCTAAATAATTTTTAATTACATGGGTATTTGTGTTCCATTATTATCCTTCTGAATTTGATGGCAGTATTATAATTGAACCAAGTTCTTTCCTAAAGAGAATGCCATTTTGTTTCTCTTTTTCAGCTCACTATGCCCCAAAGTTATCCTGCAGAAGTCCCTTAATGAATTGGAGTGAAGCAGTAAAAACACATTCTCAGTGAGAACATTTCCAGCAAACTGTCCTTTACAACACTCTTATTTCTGCCTGGAGATGCAGAGATAAACAGATGGAGCTGTCTACAACAACCTCATGCACACACACTACCGTCTTTATGCTTTTGGACAATCTGCCCTGATGATGTGCCAGAAGAAAAAATAAAAATAATAAGAGATTAAAAAAAAAAATCTATTCTCCTTTCAAAGACTCCAAGCCATGCGGTCACACAGTTACTTAATGATCTCCTAGGTGATTTCACCTTTCTCCAGGCCAAGCTTATTTAAGTTCCAATTTAGACACTGGGTCTTTTTATATCTTTGTTTACAGAAAGAAAAATCCTTTTTTTCTACTCTTATTCTACAGATGCAAAATCCTACATAAAAATAATTATTCCACCCTCCAGTATTTCTTCTATAAATTGCAGGTGTTAAATATGCTAAGTATCATAATGTAATGACTGGTTTTCTAGAGCCCAAATCATTTTGGCTGAGTCACCATCCCTGGAGGTATTATACCCGGAGGTATAAGCCATGTAGATGTTGTGCTTAGGGACATGGTTTAGTGGTGGGCTTGGCAGTTTTAGGTTAATGATTTGACTCGATCTTAAAGGTCTTTTCCAACTTAAATGATTCTATGCTTTCAACTAATTTCTATGAACTGTTTCTAGAAGTTCTGTACCTTTCTTAAAGTGATGACCAAGGCATAGTATTTTACCAGGGGCTCACCAAAGCTATGTTTAGTGGAAAAATCACTTACTACTTAAAATAGGTATTTCAGCCTTTTTAGTCACAGTACTTGGTATGAGGTCAAAGCAGACATCTATGAAGAGCCCTGTGTTTTCCTGAACCTGCTTGGTATCATCTATGGTTTACACCGTTTCTCACAGAAGCAACTTCTCTTAGCTTCATACGCCTTTAACATAGCTAATTCTTACATACCTTCACTTCTGCATGAGGAACTGGCACCTCCAAAGGAGTCTTCACACTACTAAACTGAGACACCTGTTGGAGCCTTTGGTGCACCTACAGAAGCATTTCAGTTCAAAACAAAAGTGTGGTTTTAAAGTGAGCCTCCTCACCTCTCACTTGCCACAGTAGAAAGGTTTCAGCGGATGCAGACTGGATTCCTTCTAGCAGATGCACTCCAGGAGCGCACCAGAAGTACCGATAATGGAAATTCAGTTCACAGGACAGAACTACAGCCAGGCCAAAACAGAACTCCCAAAATGGACATTGGATCCTCAGCACAAGACATTTCACTCCTGCAATTATTATGCCACGCTGCTTGTTACTGTGGATGCAAAGGGAGCTCTGGGAGACCAGCTGACACAACCTACCTGATTTCAGATTTTGAAGCAGGATAAATCCCCCCTTGGTTCCCAGATGTCTTACCCTCACTTGGCTATACTGAAATGCAATCATAATGGGACCATTTAATAAGCAGTTCATTGTTATAAATCAGTAACCTGCTGTCGTTCTTACTGCTAGTCTTTGCTGACTCCAGATACTTTGTCAGCAAAGATCTTATTCTCTAAATTCCCGATTAATTTACTGAACAGCACTGGACCTTGCTAGGAAAGACCTCACTCATTTCTCCCTATGCTTACATCTCACATAACCAGTTTGTAGACCATCTAAGGCTGTGCTTTTAACTCCACTTGTACAAACCTGTAAATCCAGAGGCTGTTGTTTTATCAAGGCAAAAAGCTTCTTAGGAAATTTGAGCTTTCGATAGCTTTATAAACCATCCATGCAAGCTTGCCCTCCTACGAAGCAGCAGGCATTTTTGACAATACCTGTTTATCATGAAACCATGCTGCACGGGACTAATATATTTGTCTTTCAATTCTTTATTCATGGAGTCCCGAGGAATCATTAGGACCTCAGGAAACAGTTAAAGCAGAGTATTAGTGCAGTGTTAACCTACTATTTATTAAGTACTGAAGCAATATGAGAGTGCGAGCAGTGAGGCAGCGGCTTTCGGTAGCGTTCAGAGAGTGCTTGAGGGTAGCAAGGTACGTGGGGAAAACAGCAGCTTTGCCAGTTCATTAGGAAAATCTCAGCCGTGGTCTCCACCCACCAGAAGGTCACACGCTCAGCGCTTGCCAGGGTGGGTGTGGAAGCTCAGACAGAGCCCTGCAGAAACACGCAGCGGTCCAGGTCACAGGCTGTAAGGAATGTCACAGCCTGGCACTGGCAACGAGTGACAGAGATGGGAACTGCTGCGTGTGGTGTGAACAGGTAGATGATCTCCTCTGCCTTGTAGCAGAGTTACAAGAGGAAGTGGAAAGGCTGAGGAGCATCACGGAGGCTGGGCGGGAGATAGACTGGTAGAGCCAGGCTCTGCCCTCCCTCAAACAGAAAGGGGAGCACCCATCAGAAAGTACCCAGGAGCAGCAAGACCCTGCCCCTGTCAGACCAGAGGCAGTAGTCTCAGTGGGGGGAATGAATGGAGGCAAGTTCATCGTTACAGCAACAGGCAAACTCCCTCCTTGTCCATCTCACCCCCCCAGTGCCACTGAAGAGCAGATACGAGTCCCTGGTTGAGAAAGACCAGCTGAATGAGGATACAGTCAATGAGCAACCTACACCCGAGATTCATCTGCCATGAGAAAGGCTTACTGCTCGTATCACAGCAACACCCACAAGAAAAAAGAGAAGGGTTAGGGTTATAGTTGTAGGTGACTCCCTTCTGAGAGGAAGAGAGGGTTCAATATGCCAGGCAGACCCTTCTCACAGAGAAGTTATTCAACATCTTCATCAATGACCTGGATGAAGGGATGGAGTGTACCAGGGTCTAATCTTGCTCTTAAGAAAATCACAGATGCTCAAGTGTGACTACACCGATGCATTAATGACCATAATATACTGTGGCATTCTTGGAAAGGTGGACAGAATGGGAAATTCTTACACAGCATGAGTAAACATGATTTTGCTGTTCACATCACTAGATATTTTCCTGCTTTCCTTCCAAATAATCATGATTAAGACCTTCCATATTTCTAGGGCATACTCCATATTTCATGCCAGCTATAAACAAATCAATGCATTTCATTCTTTCTTCACAGTTTCTTCATGAGGGTTTTCACAGTATGAACTTGTGACAAAGACCATCATTATTTTTATACAAGAGTTATGAGGACAGAAGCTTTTTATCTATTGTTGTCACTTCCCATGGTGGGCTCGGGACTACTGTCGAAGTGCTGAGAAGACAACTGGCTATTCCCAGTTTCTTCTATTTTTCCACTGCCTCTTAAGCCTTGTCCTATCACACCCCTGCCTATGGAAGCCATGTCAAGTTGCCCTGGTGGAAAAAATACACAAACATGGAAAAGTAGCAGCTTGATGCTAAAACAAATATCAAAGAATACCAAAACATGGGAAAAAGTTAGAGAACATATTGCCTCAGTATAAGATGGCTGAAGATGAAGTCTGCCCTGGTCACTTGCAGTGACTTCTTCCAATCTCTGACAAGACTTGGTGGAATTCCTCAGAGTGCACACAGACCTACAACCCAGCAGCTAATCAAAGCACTTGGCCTACTGCAATTTTGTTAAACTCTTGTATAAGTGATTACAGAAAGAGAGCAGGATTCATGTTTATTACCTGAATTGTCTGGTAAACTGAAGGATCAAATCCTTTAACGGTCACCTCCCGGAAAACCCTTGGCTCCAGTTCTTCTTTGGTCAGGTCACAGTGATATATAATACCTAAAATAGAGTGCAAATTTGTCAGCTTAGCATATAACCATCATGGAAAGGATGCTGCTTTAGGCAGTGTGATGGATTAATGAATGGCAAAGGTAACCCAGCAGGGTGAAAAACAGTAGCTTCAGGCACATTCTTTCAGTTAATAGATAATTTATCACATACATATATGCCCTTTGTCTAGGATGGTTGCAAAGGCTTTCTGTACAGAAAGAGTAATTGTCACCTCCTATACCAAGCCAGGTATCCAAAGAGGGTTAAGCAAAATAGAATAAAGACTTGCTTGCATATTGAGAATGATAATGTTGAAAGAAAGAAGTATAAAGTCAATTTTAAAACATCTCCTTTAGAGCCACTAGACTGAGAATATCAAGAATTTCACTCAGATCAGCATTCTTTTTATGATAAACCATTTTGAAATTACAGTTCAAATGGACCCTCGGATAAAAGAAAGTGCTGAGCATCCACTTGAAGTTGTGTCAGACTAGCACGGGTTACCTATGCAAATGAACAGAATTTCATCTCGTGAAATTTATTTTACATCCTGATCCTGCAGGTTTGAAGGCAGCTTCACTTGCTAGAGTTACACCTAGGATTGCCAAAGGAATGGGAGCATGAGAAAATTTATGTCTGTAAGCAGTATAGAATGTCTAGGTTGCAGCAGAGGCAGAAATCACAAAGACTAGCAATCCTGACACTATGCAAATGTGCAGTTAGCCAATAATTATTTTGCATTTAGACTTTAAATCGTAATTCTTGTCATTCAACCCTAAGAACATTCAGGGATGTGCCATACAGGGTGACTATTGTTGTTTGCAAACTGATTAACGTACTACAAAAACCTAACATTCATGAATATACGATAGATACATATGATACCTTAAACTAAGCCCAGCATTAACTACTTTGTTTTTCTGTTTTACAACAAGCTAATCTGTAAAATTTTAAACATATATTAGGAAAAAGAACACTAAAAGTTAAGACAACAAGCCCTCTACAGAGATCCTCAATGGATTAAATAAGGTAGACAGGATTCAGTTGAGATACTGCTGCACTGTGTATATTTTGGATAATTACTTCTGGTTTCCTGAAAGTATTACAGAGGTTATAGCCATAAAAAGTTATGTTGAAACATGAAATGATGAGGAAATATATCTGATAGAAGGCACTTGCCTCATTAAATCACCTTCAACGACTGTGAAAAATCACAAATATATATATATCCAACATTTCTAGTAACTGGGAAATGCTGTTTCTGTAATGGTGAATAGGGGATTAAGAGTGGGACCAGTTCTCATCTGCTGGGAATTTTTTCCTTCGTTTGTCAACAAGTGACTAGCAAGCCTGATGCAGGGTGACAGTTGCAAACAAGCATTAAAAGCAGCATTTCCCTTAAAGACTGGGATCCAGAAAGTACTGCGAGAGCACAAAAGGAAAGCACAGCAGGCAGTAAGAGCCAGAGCAGTCATTTGACATATATACTGCCGCCCAAGCTGGATAATGTCTTGGCAAACATTACACACAGAGCAGGCAGAACAGCTGCATATAAGGAAAGCACATGCTGAAGTATAAGCACAGTCAGACTGCATTTCAGGAGTCAGTCAACCTACTGTTACAGTAACATGAAATTGAAGCCCCTGGTACTGCATCTCTTGTTGTATTTTTAGTGGTACAGCAGTTAATATCCAAAAACATAGTTATGTTGAGACCTACACTCTTTCACTGGGTGCTAAATAAATGCAAAACACTGAAGTGCTCACCCATGTGTCTAACTGGAGTGGACAGCAGGATATTTTTATAAGGAACAGCAAAATTATTTTTATGGTGTCAGCATCTATGGTTTTAGAACTGATTTATTCATTGTTTCATATAACTATTTACTATTACTTTTATTGTAGGTATTAAACACCAGTATGTTAATCTGTTTCTCATGAGAACATAAATAAAACAGTGCAACTTTTTTGTGCAAAATGTACTATTTCTAGGGGTAAAGTTGGGAGATTTAGGTTAATCAAGGACCAGCCCCATAACTTTTACCTGGTTATTTCATTGATAGGGCAAATACAGGTTGCTCACAAATCAAAAAATACCTACACACCTACCTAAAAATTACCTCCCCAGTCTGCTTTCCTCACCCCTTCCTTATTCCCAGTCTATCTCCATTTCTTCCCTTTCTTTCTTATAGATTCCAGGTTGACCTGCATCAGCTAACAGAGCAAATTCTCTGGAGATGTTAAGCATGTGGATGAAATGGAGAAAGAAAACAAAAAACCTGCCTAAGCTACCAGCAGGCAGTGAGAGCAGTCATTGCTGACTGGCAAGCCACACATCTCTGGGCTCTTCCCTTTCATATGTTTAGCAGATGCAGAGACTCCACTTGCTCAGCTGAGATGAACAGTGCAGGCTTCTAAGACTGGCTGCCTCAGTTGACTGTTCTGAATCACTTAAAGTTACTTGGAATCTTGACTTAGGATCCTGCTGACTCTGGCAATCTGTCACAGAGGGGTGAGATTTAGGTCACTTAAAGAATTGTCAAGGATATTAGCAAATGTGATTTTTAATAGAATTTGTAAAAGCACGAATTAACAGAGTTCAATGGCAAGGTTCTCTCTATTCCTTACCATGTGGAAGAAAGATACAAAGGAAAATCAAGTTGGAATTGGGCTAGAATGATTTACACAGACATTGGGGATGAAAAGGGTAAGGGAGGCTCCCTGATTGAATGATGAGGTTCAGAATGGCCCCTCTTGTTTTCTAAACTTCTCCTCAGAGAGGAGTCTAGGTATGGCTGGATCCAAACTCAGTCCCAGACTTGGTCAATGGTTTATGTCTAAGGAATTTGGTACATAGATTTCAGTCGTATTGATTTAATGTGCTATTATGAGTTCTGTCTAATTTCGAGGTAACAGCAATTTAAGGTGTATTAACACTGTTACACTAAATCCCAAGACTAGACTCTATGATTTTCTAGCAATACACAGTAACTAACAATCTGTTATACCCAACACAGAGACTTAGCTAAAGATGCAACAAAGTTTCCTGAATCAAACTGATTGTGAACACTGATACAGAGGTTAACCTATGATTGAGATGTTTCTTTCTCTGCAAATTATACTGAATTTTTGGCACCCAATAGTCTCTGAAACCTCATGGAAAATCAATTATAGTGAATTACTCACTTTTCTTGCATTGGCATTTATCAGCAGATCATATTTGACCTTTTCTTTTTTGTTGGCATTTGTCAGCAGTTGATCAGAGTTACATCATGAAAACTACCTCAAACCTTGCAAAAATCTACTGAGAAGCGTCCCAGCTTGGGGGCAGACACTGAGTCACAGCCTGCTGTGATCCTGGGGAAGCTAAAAGGGCCTCTCTTAGGATCCAGTATTTCTAGGGTTGCAAGATGATGGTCAGAACTTCAGTCAGAACTTTTTCGTTGTGGCCATTATTCTAGTCAGGGAATCTTGGCACCTTTCAGAATGGGCTATGATCCTGGCAGGAGGAGCTGTGGGTGTTTTCCAGGCACCAGGAGTTTCAGGTGTGGTTACGAGAGCCTACTCCTTCCAGCTCACTGTGCCTGTACCTAGGACAAGAAAGTACCAGACTGTTTCAACACTGCTCCAGTAGGCAAGATCAGAAAGAGCCAGATTGTCCCAGCTCACTACACTTCTCATTAAAACGAGAACAAAGTTAGACCTAAACGCAAGAGTGTCCTCAAACTCTTCTCCAGTTAAAATGGCTGCAAGGATCTGCATATTGTTTAAATGTACGTTTAAAAGAGGAACTAGAAACATATCTTATTTCTGTCATGTAAACGGTAAGATAATAATGGGAAATTCATCACAATTCTTACCTGCTAAGCTTGAAATAATTTTGGTAATTTGACCAAACCCTTCCTAGCAAACCCAGCAAACCTATCAGAACTTTTATACAGCTATTGTGCAATGTGGCTGTGCTCTAATTGAAACAGAGCAAATATATGTGCCAGATGCTATAGGAACATTTTTGATAATCTTATGATTCACCATCACTCACGACTCTGGAAGAAGGTAGAGGTTCTGGAGCCTATCTCCCTTCTCCATATTTGAATCTTGTCCTGCATTAGCTACTGATTGTTTGGGCCATGAAGAGCGACTGACAGACTGAAAAAGAGATGGCTTTTCTTGTCATATACTAGCTTGACAATTACAAAGGAACTCCCTCCCTCTTAAAAATCCTGGAATACTTATTGGTGTGCCACAGGTATTACAGAATGCTTTGGATAGCTCTGGCTTTGCAGAGCTGTATGAGGGATTCCTACAGCAATCCAACACCACCAAGTGTTGTAAAGACAGACAGTAAGGATGCTCTAATGAGGTTATGCATCAACAAATCACAAGGCTGTCAGAGAAAGAATTTTTGTGACCTTTATAAACGCTCTTCAAAATTGTGATGAAAATCACATTAAATACATGAACAGTTGTCTTCAACAGAATTTGTAAACTCATACGTTGCTGGATGAAGCAAGAGCTGCAAGAATGCTACAATTTCTAGTGCAAGCCAGTCTGGAATAATTCCTTAATGCAGGTCTTTCACCTATTAGTAGGCATATTATTTAGACTTCATGGATCAAATACTAACCCATTTTCAAGTGCACAACCGGTACTTACTACATGGAGGAAGCAGTTTTATCTGCATCTTGGAATACTTAATACCTACTAAAAAATGAGAGCAATGTTGCTACCAGGAAGAGGAATAATAACTAAAGGAAAAACCAGCCTTACCTGGAGATAAAAAGGAAGTAAACTGATAAAATATTTCAGTGTCCTTCTTCTGGCCACTATATCCCACAATACTGCCAACTTCTAGGGGGAAGGTCTTGAGATGAGCACCAGTAGCTAGGTCATGAAGTTGCAGGATATTCTTCACATCATGCAGGTAGCACAAAACCAGGAAGTTGGACCTCACACAAGCAACCCATTCTGCAGTGTGGAAAAGGAAAACAAAGCCACAGAAAATACAGTGTAAAAAAACCCAGTAAAGGAGAAAACAATCAGACATAATCTGATTCTAAAATTCTTTAGCATACCTAAATATATACGTCAAAATTTCTGACATGCATTGAACTTAACTCTGAAATCTTCAGAAAGATACCTGCTTTCTGAAACCAAAAAGTGAACGCCAAAGTAAAGGTAGACATTCTTTGGAATGAACTGCTTGAAGTTAATTTATGCAGACACAGGAATAAAGAATTGCTTAACCAAGATGCTTATGCATCAATACTGCTCTTAAGTATCACATATTTCAATGCGAAACCCAAGCAAAACATTGATCTTTGCCAACAATACTTACGGAAATGCAAGAAAATCTAAACAATCGTTATGATTTAGATGAAAGCTAAACTAATAAGAACAAAAAGACATGTGATTCTGTATTGTACATTAAACTATAGAACCTAGAAGTTATTATTCATTTTGGTTTTATTGCTAAGGATTCAGAAGACTGTTCTCATAAGCAAGCTCTACCAGATGTAAGAAAAGGGCTATTCTGAGGTGATGTCCTCAACATGCTGCCTTTTTTGTTTGTTTGTTTTTTCAAAAAACCCAGAAAGTGAATTCAAGAAGGGAATGTTGTTAAACAGCACTCTTGGTAGTAGTACCGGGATACAGCACAGTGAACTCAATCTGGCAAAGGGACTTAAGTACAAAGAGCTCCTTTCTTTTATGCCTCTCCTGGCAGTCCTGGGCCCCTGCAAATCTGCCAGCTCAGTGAGAGCTGAGAGCTTCTGTTTCACAGAACCTTTCACATTCTGAGTTTGTTACTCAGAACAATTACCAGAGATATGCGACCTTTTTCATGGAATGTGAATTTTTTACGTTGGACTTTAGAAAATCAAAACTGCTTAAAAAAATAAAAGGTCTGGGCTGGCAATTTCTACAAAAATCCCTGCAGTTCAACTGACCATCTTACTTCGATCTTCATCTTTATATCCTGTGAAGTGTAGAAACTCTTCAGGGCTCCAGTTCACCCCGAAGAGATTACCTAGCATATTCTCTTGTCTCCTGTGCCATTGCCTTTTAGATCTTTAGTGACAAATCTATTTACTCATGCAGACAGGAAAAAGACTGAAACCTCTTCATCTCTCTTCCTATTTCTGTCATTTAAGAAACCGGTTGCCCCACTTTGTAGCACAAGTATTTCAACTTCTTCTCAATTCACAAATCAAATAAAAACAAGACAAAATACAAACAAGATTGGAAGTCAAGAAAAAAAAGTATCTGGAAAGAAGAAACAAATGACTTTTTTTGTTGTTTGAAGGACTAGGTGAAGTGGTGATTCTTGTCCTCTCCCAACTGTATGTGTGCAACTTCTCCCTTGATAAGTCAGACTTATCATGGATAAGGTACCAGCACTCGACAGTACCTTCTCCTATCCTCTGGAAGCAAAAAGGAAACTGATAGAATCAAATGAGCAAGAAAAAAATCAGGCAGGACTGACAAGGGAAGGATGTAATGTCATAGTAGCACTGTGAGATGGGCAGTTCAAAATACCAACATCAAAGGAAAAATAAAAATAAAAACAACAAAACAAACAAACAAAAACCACCAAAAAAACAACCAACAAACCAGAAAGAAAGCAAAATTAACTGAATTTCAGTTTTATGCTAGTTTACATTATTCACATTTTAATATTACTTTCCAATTTCCCCCAAGTCCTATAAAATCAAATCAGTTGAATTCAGAGTTGAACTGAAGACAGTCTTATAAATGCATCTTTGCACATTCACGTTCCAGAACAAAAGTTTTATCATATGTCCCCTCCATTAAGGGCAACAAGCTCTTTCTGAATTGAAGGTCAAAACTCATTATTCCACAACAATTAGCTAATTAGCTTCTTTAACAGTCCCTGCCTTCATATACAGCTGTCTGTCATGACCGTCTTCAGCCTGAAGACCTTCAAGTCCTGATAGCTCAACAGAATCTCCCTTCCATTTTGCTCTTTCCTGAAGAACCAGTGAAAATTTAGTACCAGGCTGACCTTCTAGACCTAGGAATTTGTGACACAAACACCAAATTAAAGCTTTACTACCCCCCTCTTCCCAAAGACCACTACTGGTATTGTTTTACCCCAGGCATTCTAACTCCCTCACAAACTTCTAGCCTAAATCTGGGAATTTTCTAACCAAAGCCACAGAGTACAACACTAATTGAAATTTCAACCACGAAGCCATGACCTGACATACTAAGACACAGCACAACATAACACTGTTTATAAATTAGTAATTGATGTGTAAGCTCTGGAGTGACTTAAATTTCATAAGTGAGGCTGGAGAACAGAATAAACTTTGTAAATTTGATTGTTATAGCCAATTACATATTTTGAAATATAGAATCATTCTTGGCTGTAGGAACAAGAATACGCAATAATTAAAAATATTTATTACATTTCCACTGCACAAATCTGCCAACATTCACATGTGTAACTGGGTTAACACAAAATATAAATTAAAGTAATAAATTGCACTCCTACACCATTTTTGCCTGCAGAACTAACTGCTCTGCAATAAGTACAAGATCCCATGAACTCCACTGGTATTCTCAGAAACTTCTGTAACTAAAATGTCCACTCTTACTCTTGAAACTTCCTGACAAGTTTCACAAAGTGGATTAAAGACACTCTCAGATCAGCTTCAAATATATGCAATATGTAGTTTTGCTTCAACAAAAATACTACTTAAGCAAACTTTGTTTTAAAATTAAATTGCAATAACCTTCATTCCTCAGTAATCATTTGATGAAGCATTGCAGTTTAATGGAAATTATCATTAAAAGTCAAAATACATTATTATTTTGACTTACATTTTAATGAGATATTACTCTTCTATTAAAAAGATTCAACTGCCCGAGGGTAAGGCTGCTGGCTTACACAGGAATTCCTGCTACTGAAGAACTTGCCTAGAAAGCAGCAATATTAACTCTCCATCACATCTTTGGTTTATAAATTAGATGCTCTCAGCAAGGTGAAGATAACAGAAGATGGCACAAATTGTTTTCCAAACATTTCATGAGATTTAGAAACAGGTTTGGTGCCCCCCAAAACTTACAGTAATGGAAGCTACAAAGAAATGCAAATCCAAGACTTCTCCAATGTATAGGGTAAGTTTATTTTCAGTTAATACCAGTGAGCAGAGCAGTTATTCTCACAGTTACACCTAAATTTACCAATTGTTCTCCAGCATACGTACAGTCCACCTACTTACAACACCCAACAGGCAAAGTATTTATTTTACTAAACAATAAACATGTAGAGGTTCCCTTTTCCAACCTGAGCCTCTAGGCTCAGGCATCAAAGAAAGATGGACACACATGAAGGCATTTGTAGGTACTGAAAATAGGCATGAAGAATTATCCTTAGTACTGCCCATTTCTCTCTGAAGATGACAGTGACTGCCCTTGATGACTACAGCAGGTTACATACAGTTCTCCAACAGTTAAATTTGCACTACAGGAATTGTACCTCTTAACGAGACTTTGAAATCTGAATTCATCCAGATCTAGAAGTTCTAGCTCAACCTTTTGGAAATTCATATACTACTACTTTCCAAAAACTCTTTTATTTTGACAGCTTTCATTAGTAGCAAAAGCATGCCACTAACTCAGCACCTGCAACATTCAACAGTCTTGAATCCTCACACCAAACACCTAAGCCACTAACCTTAATTACTCAGAGCAGTTGTGACCTTTCATTTCTGCAGCAGCAGCTACAGCATGTTAAGTGTCTAACTGTACAAACACGCTTTGACAGATGCAGATGAAAAGCTGATGGAGAACATGCCAAGCTAGAAGAGCTAGACAGCCATAAGTCTGCAGCAGAAACTGCTGCATTACTTGCTGTACAATGCGCTTGTGCATCCACCCAACAAATGATGAATATATTTCAATGGACTACCAAAGCTTTAGCTGGAAAATAGGTCATCATTTTGGTTTCTTTGCTCATGACAGACAGAGACCATAAAGTCCAGTGTCCCTGCAGATTAACACGTATGAATGCTGATCTCAATTAAAATGAGCCATAACCACTGCTCAAGGATACTTTTGGGTAGACTTGCAAGCAAAGCATGAGCAATTCACAGAATAAAACACGAATCATTCTCAAACATGTGAGTAAATGCTGATGAGCCCTCACAACATAAAGCACTTGTCTCTGAGACTCTATCCTCAGTGACAACCTGACATGTTTAAGTTAATGAAAAAGCCCAAACAAATTTCAACAAGTAAAGGGTTTTGTACCCCACATTCTTTCAGTATGAGACACACAAATATGAGAGACAGACTGGGGGGGGGGGGGGGGCAGGGGGCAAAGCTCTTTTGAAGCTGCAAACATCAGGAGTAATGCTTCCATAAGTAACCTGCAGTCTTTAATCATCTGTGACTGATGTAGTTTTTCCATGGTAAACAGAGTCACAAAAGCCCTACCAAGGGAGAAGAATAAAACTTTCAGTCAGGGACATACATCTGGACAACATCGCCTCCCCACGCCTCCCCACACTACCAATGGCTGGGGGACTGGATGTGGCTTGGCCAGATCTTAGGGAGTGCTTTTTGTTGCTGGGAAACACTGGAGCTAAGCCACATCCCACTTGGTTTCAGTAGAAATTTATCAACCTGGCTGTTTGTGTTGCGGCCACTTTCCTCCCTTCTGCCCCACTTCTGCAGTAGCTTCCCCACTTCTGCAGGGCACTTCCTCTGGCCTGTACACAGGAGGTCACATGACTGCTCCTTAGAACAGCCACACAACCTTCACACGCAAAACTCACAAGTGTGTAAACCTTTGAATACTCTGAAATACTCCATAGGGTAATGGAGCACACAAGCTTCCTGATGGCCAAGATGAACGTGAGGGATTACTCACAACCATGCAGATCCTTGTCATTCCTGATCAACAATTTTGTGGTACTGTTTCCAGACGTTCCCTCCTGGCTTCGCTACAAGGCCAGAAGATACATTCCAGTTGCACTAACTCCCCTCCCCAAAACTCTTAAGCATTCATGAATCAGCTAGCAGGTATGAAGAAACCCACTATTTTTCACTTGAAGCACACGTTCTAGCTGAGGGAAGGGAACCATTTTACGTGCTCTGAGTTTAAGTGTATGGGGATGTGTAGAAGGTACAGGAGCATTGGTAACTTTGTCCCTGAAATTCAAAGAACTGTTCAAGACCACTCATGTGTATGACACATTCAGGAATATGCCTTTATTTCCCAGCTCTCCTTAGTCAAGACATCTATTCTACTTTCTTTCTTCTCATTGTCACAAGTACGAGGCTACATAGAACTACTCTCAAGTTGCTCTGCTCTATCTACCAGTATTAGACAATTTTGGGGGGGAGGTCACAGTTCTCAAAATTAAATATTCAACCTTCTACAGACAGCAGGTTTATCCTATGCCTTAGAACTATGGGTTCAGTTTCTGTAGTGATCACTCTGAATTTAAAAGACATAGCTGCATTTTAACTAATTCAGTACACCTACTTGCAGCTATCTGGTCCTTTGAAGCACCAGTTCAACGTTGGATGTGCATCTGTTCTATAGATAAATTTTTAGACTACATGTAAAGTAACACTTTATAAACAAACTCCAAAGTGGAGGAAATGAGTCTCATCACACCCCAATGCGTTCTGAGGCCTCCCTTAAATTTAATTTTAAAATAGCTATCATTTATTTCTTCCCCTCAGTGTCCAGAGTAGAAATCTAAATTTACCTCAATTCTGCGTGAAATCTCTGGTGAGAGTTGTAAAATGAGGTGTGTGTACAACCTCATTGCAGGAATATGCTTGTTTTTTCCCCTGCATTTCCCAAACTAGCTCAGTTCTGAGAACAAAATGGTCAAAGACAATAAAAAAAGTCTTTTTGAAGAATATGTTGAAGAAACCAAATGACATTCACACCATCTTGTAGGCATGAGTGTTTATTTCTTGATTAGATTATATTAGCTATAGCATCTTCCCAAAGAACGCATTATGATACTTTAGGGAATTTATCTTTTTGCCATTAGTAGACACAGGCAGAGCTTCCTAGATCTTAATCCTGAATTTATTATTCACAGATAAATCTATTTCTATAGGTGCATGGTGTGGCTTTTATGAAATCTACATCTACGAGACAGGCCAAAAGGAGGACCCAGGGAACTACAGGCCTGTCACTCTGACCTTGGTTCCAGGGAAGATCATCTTGAGTGCCACTATGCACCATCTACAGAATAACCAGGGGATCAGGCTCCCTCAGCATGGGTTTATAAAAGACAGGTTCTGCTTGACGAGACTGATCTTCCATGACAAGATGACCTCTGCCTAATGGAGGAGGGAAAGGCTGTGGATGTTGACTACCTGCACTTCTGTAAAGCCTTTGACACCGTTTCCCACAGCATTCTCATGAAAAAACTGGCTGCTCATGGCTTGGATGGGTGTATGCTCTGCTGGGTGAAACAGCTTAGTGGTGGACTTGGTATAGTGTTAATGGTTGGACTCAAGGATCTTAAAGGTCTTTTCCAACATAAATGATTCTATGAAATTGAATCTAAGTTTACATATAGAAATGAAGGCCGCTATTGCTCCCAGGCGGATCACACCAGAGTATCTTTATATCCCAATAAAGCACACTTGTGACCTATAGCATTGCTAACTAAAATGTTTATGAAGAAATTCTAACAGAGCTTAATCACATCCTGGTAAAAAGTCCCTCCCACACATATGTAAAACTGAACAAGCAGCAATACTCATGTACCCTTTGAATCACAGCTGTCCTAGCTTCTGCAGAAGGCACTTCATTACACTGTCATCTCCAGATCACACAGAATCAAATTCACTTGACTGCAAGGTTTTCAAGACATTGAATTATTAACTGCCTTCTGCTATAATTATATCTTACTAAACCCAATCTTGGAATGATTAAAACAACATGACAGAGGATGGCTCGCTTGCTGACTTCACCAAATGAAGGATTGGGGATTTTTATTTATTCAGGGCTACAACCTCCATAATAAAACTCCTTCATCGTGGTGCTGAGGGTACAACACTAATTTGCAAGTGTCTACCACAAAGGAGCAATTGAACAGTTCAAACTTACTTTACTGTAGTACTAAGATCTACTTGTAATTTGTCTTATGGCGATACTTTCATTTCTTAATTTAATTCAATTCTTTTACATACCACTCCAAAAAGCTGGAGACAGAAGTGCATATATATGATTGCCCAGTCTGGCTTCACATTCAAATACAACAGAAGCTTAATGACACACAGCAGACTCCTGAAAGTCACTCTGATGGTTTTATATGACAGATTATGTTTATCTTCAAGTGTTTAAGAGCTGAATTCCTGTTGTGTTTTCAGTCTGAAGGCCAGTGCCTTCAGCAAATCCATTTATCTGAACTTTCAGGTTTCTAAATGCAGTTCTTTTTCTGTTTGTATAGTCCAGACTGTCACGTATAGCCATTAATGAAATGTTGCATGCATTCATCTTTTTATTTATTTTTTTTGCATGTGCACAAACATGAACTCAGCACAACCGTGCCTTTAAAATGAAACCAAAAATGGACTTGAGCTAAGCACTGTGGTGAAGAGCAGATGTGGTCTTGATCTTACTGTGAAGGAATATATAGCCAAGGCCTATGTAGTCACTGGTCAAAGCTCCTTTTGCAGCCTAGATCACACCTCCGGTAAATCCACAAATTGTAACCACCTTTTATGTCAGTCACATGCTGGACACCAGCTCTAAGTCATGTCTTCAACTTAGTCCCACTTTACAAACTGCTGTTCCTCCTAACTTAAGTATGGCTTCGCAAGCTCCCAGCAATTTCACGTGCAATCAGAGATCAGACTTGGAAGCAATTCTTCACTTACACCTTTTACTTATATTGTCTGCTTAACACTGGAAAGGTACTTCATTTAAGATACAGATGGCTCCTGATTCAGAGTTCACAATTTTAAGAAAACTGTGTCTCATCAAGCTCCAATTTGCTACTTTTTTTGTTTACCAAAATTCCTGCAGTGACTCCAGTCATTTGCAGCTTCACTACCACTCTGGGTGTTCTTGGAGTCACCGTTTATGACACACTCTGGACGTACCTTGTCTAGGCTGTGGCAAAAATCATGCAGGATGCATTGTGAAATGCAGCCAGAAATGAAGACTATTTCTTTTTTTAGGTGACTTTAAAGGTAAGGTCTTAAGAGACATTTGAAATAGTAGTCAAATAGGTTTGTCTTAGTGAGGAAAGACAGAAGTTACTGTATATACACATATCAAATCACTCAAACGCAGAGAATCCTGCTCATTCTACACAGCAGCTCTGCATCAAAAGAGTAGCAAACATGAATTAATGTGTATAAGGATGGATTAATAAAAAAAAGCTGAGTCTTTGATTTGCTATAATTATGGTAGTCAGAGAAATCATTATTGTATCTTATGCTGTATGGAGAACAGACTAAGTAAATGCACCCAAAGACTGTCAAAAAAACAGCTCAGAGGGGGTTTAATCCTGTATTATCTAAAACTAATTGTAAGTTTTAATACAACTCTCCCCACAACGATGGGATTAAAAAAAAAAATAGACCTTTAATTATATTAAAACCAAATACTTCTATTTTGAACTCACTTCTATGCTTAGAGATTTCCATGCCCTTCAGCTTGCCCATGGCTTTTTTTCAAGTGTAGTCTACTGCTCTTATCACAGGAACAACAGAAAATCCTGTCTCAAAATCTGACCAACTCTGTTCACTGTGTGCTGCACTACTGTCAGGTTTGCTCTTCCCTTTCCTTCTGCTTATGAAGCTCCTCTCGCTATAATCCCTGACTGTCTAGTAAACATTTATTACATGGAAACGAAGCAGGAAAATACTTTCCTCAGATTTCCTACAAATGCAGAATTAAACCAAGGACAGATGAAGCAGCTTCACTATGGCCATACAGGGTGTTCAAGAGACAAATGTATCCTGAATCTCTTGAGTCTCAGCATGCCTTTTAATTGCAAATCCTAAACAAAGTTTAAACACAAAGTAACAAGGTCTGTACAAGACCATTCAATAGATTAACCACTGAATTAATTTGAAAAGCCTAATAGAAAGTCTTATACTTGACATCAATTCTTACCTAGAACATCTCTTTCATGTTCAGGGATGAGAACTTTCCATTTGGATTCTTCTGGGTCACTGAAGTCAATGTTGATTAACCGATAATTTGGAGAATGGCGGTTTGTCTTGAAAGTGAACACTGTTCCTTCGTTGGTGATGTACTCATACTCAGCCTCAAAGTTATCTATCAGCTTCACCCATTGAAGAATTCCTGCAAGATCAAACATACAGTGTAAACTCTTCAGCTCCTGAGACAAAACCTTTAATGCTTGAGGGTGATGTTGTCTTCCTGACAATTGCTGTAGGTACAGCTATGGAAAGGGCCAAATACATATAAAGTATTATGAACTTTAAAAGATAAGTTTTTCTTAAAGTGGAAAGATTTCCATCCTCCTTAAAAGCACAGAACTTCCCACAGAATAGAAATGATGCTGTTTGAATGAATACAATAAACTTCACTATCAGGAATTTGCCTGTCAGTTCAGAAACACCATTCCCAAAGTGTTCTGCAGAAGCTTGTCACCACCAAGGGACAACTACAGACTGTTAGCTGAAGTGTTAACTGCAGTGTTTCTGAAGAATGAAATTGCAGTTTCCCTATCAACATTTTAGAATATCACCCTCATTAGTAGAAGTGCACTTCTCTCCAAGATGAATTGTCTGTTTACTCACTCTATACTGCAGTCATAGTATTAACTCCATCTGGAGCTGTGATGAAAGACTCTGCTGCTTTTTATTCACGTTTTACTGTTTTGCAAGAGGTTTGGAGTCTAATACAAAGAAAAAGCAGCAAGGCTAGATCAGATAAGTAACATGCATGTTATATCTACAACCAAATATATCAACCAAACTTACTATTTTAAGCATGATACTTTAGCTATTGTGAAAAATCAGCATCCTTATTGAATTGTGAAATTAAAACTTTATCTTAAAATAACATTTGGTGCACTTTCTGCCTCTTTCCTAAAAGTTGGTCTTTGCTTCTGAGTATAAACAAATAAACTATGCATAAATCTGTTCATGAAATTCTGTAATACGTGTCAATACAACAGCACTTCAGCTTATTTTATAATATTAAAAGCTGAGGAGAATAAGGGAAGTAGAGCATAGCTGAGCTGTAGTTACTGTAAGTTTAAAAGAGTAATTGAGGAAGCAGTGAGGTGGCTAATGTAATTTTAAACCCATTAAATGTAATAAAGAGAGTATAGCCAGGCCTAATACATTCATAAAGCTCATATCTCTTAATTGCCATTTTGGTTTAAGGAAAACTTCCTTGTCTCTTCAAGCAAAGTGATAGATTAGCCAATTAAATTTTACTCCTCATGCTGCTGTAATACAAACTTCCCAGACAATCCAGTCAGCTTAGTATCCTGTCTCTGAGTGAATCAGTTGCATGCTAAATCTTGATTTTTGCTGATTTGTAAAGTTTTGCCCTTCTCAAGAGATTTCATGTTGAAGAAAAACCCTGCTGAGTCCCTCCAGTTGCTCAAAGCTCCACAGAGAAAACCTGCTTTGATGCCCAGTAAAACAAAGAGAATGCAGCTTACAGTGAATCGTGATACACACCAGAAAAACTGGTTTAAGATCTCAAGTCACATAAACAAGCATTTTGGTACATAAAAACTTAACTGTAGCATAACATTATAAAAATATTGGAACATCTCTATTTTAGTATCTGACAGAATGAAAACATCATAGTAAAGAACAAGACTTCATAAAAAGGAATCACCTGATTGTTGATAAAACCCCAGGTTTTGAAATGGTAAATGGGCACAATAACTGTAGTCTTTGTGACTCCATGGAAGTTGGATTCCCTCCTGAAGAACTGTAATGTGACATCAGGGACTGACATGTTGCCTTGCAACTCATTCACCTACTCCCAAATGTATGGCTAGTAAAAAAAAAAAAAAAACAAGCAAGGGGGCTGGTATTCTACAGGGATACACTAAGTTGTTATTCCAAAACAAGAGCATTCATCCTGTAAAAGTAGATGTTATATAGTCCTTAGAAGACAAATACTGCAGCTGAATTACCTGTGAAGCATTGTCTCACTGAAGTGGTTAAATACGCCAGTATCTAGTCTAAGTTAAGAGGTGGTAACGAGACAGTTCCAGGCAGCTGAACGAGACCATCACATCAGGTACATTTGTTACTGTACAGAGTACATCCTGTAGTTTTCCAGTGAGAAGAAGCAGCCCTTTGCAATGGGCATAAGAGGATGCACCTTTATGGCTGACTGCAGCTGATGCAGTTGTGGCCTGACTGAAAGGGATGTTCAAGCCTTGCCTTGGATCGCTCTGCTTGGCTCTCTCCTTTGGGCTAGAAATAACAACCTGGTGACGTGGGCACTAATACAGTTGAGAACTGATGGGGTGATGAAGACAAACACCATCCATGCCCAGGTTACACCAGTGGCAGCACAAGGGAGGGGCAGGCCCATGCAGCTTACTAGGGTGGCACCGGCTCCCGGCCAAGCACTCTGGCCTTGCCCCTGAGTTGAGCTAACACCTAATCACTGCCAAAGAGGAGTTTGTCCTTCATCGCATTACTCTTATCCTGCTATTTCTGTTTTGCTTATCTGCCCTAGTAGTGAGCTGGTCCAACGAGTTAAATGACTAAATAAATAAATGTGCTGCAAAATAGTTTTCTCTTTTGCTTCCTGAACCAGTTCACTGCTCAGACAGAGGAGCTCTGCTATGTACACAGCAGCCAGTGTGTGCCAGGCAGGGGCAGAGAGAGGCTGAAGAGAGGAAACAGCAGTTTTCATTTACAGAGCTGTTTGACTGCAGCAAAACTGCACCCTCCTGTTTTGCCCTCTTCTTTCATCAGTGCATTTCCACCTTCATGCTTGGTTTGGCATTTGCCCCAGTCACTAGTAAAGATGGTTAAATTAGCTGACCTGGAAGGAAATTAGTCACTATATTACAGGGGTTTTGTTTTCCTATGACAGATGAGTGAGTACAATCAGCTAACTAGGTCAGATGACTGAAGTTTCTGACTGACTTAACAGGAGGGATGCTGTTAGATAATTCAGGAGCATGGAAAGATAAATCATAGAATCACAGAATTACCAAGGTTAGAAAAGACCTCCTAGATCATCAAGTCCAACTATTTACCCAATGTTATCATGACTCAGCTCATTCTTCTTTAAAAGAAAGGAGTGGAGAAGGTAGGTCAAGAACTGGATCTTAGTATCAGTCTACAAGTTTAACAAGCAGCCCTCTGGAAATATTCATCTTTGAGGAAAGCCACTGAGAAGTGGCATTTGTAGTCCAGGCTCCCTCATCCTTAACATGAGAGCCACTGAAGACTTCAGTTTAATCCACATAAGCATACAATGAGACAGCTTTATTGTACATAGGAAAAGCAGGAGGTTGAAGATTTGGACAGTTTACTGCATACTGCTGCTATAACCTCATCCCCTCCACTGCCAGCCCTTCCACTAAATCACGGTGCTGTAGAGTGATAGATGCTTTTGCCTGTGTACTTTATACAAGCCCGTTATCCATCACCAAATAATTGTATTATAATAGGAACTTGAGGTAGAGGGTTTATAACCTTTATTTGATGGACCATACAACCATGGCACACAACCAAAAAAAATATCATAATCCTACAGAGCTGGCCCTTCTTCTGCAATGTTCAGGACAAAACCAACATAGAGCATAGAGAGGTAAATTTAAAAAAAAAAAATGTTTGGATCCGCAGAAGATCAAAGGTGAAATTGTATCAGTAAGCATCACAGATTAAGCCCTCAATCTTGTACTGCCCTCTGAACATAGGAAAACATCCACTGGTCTGCTGAGAGCTGTGATGAAGCAGGTTTGCAGCTGAACAATGACAGCCACAGAAGAAGGAAAAGCTAATTTGAACAAACTGATTACAACAGCAAGAACAATCACAGGAAGCCTGTTATCATTTCAGACAGAAAGGATTGAGTGGCTGACAGTCACTGTTCATCAGTTCACAAAATGTTCTCAGTACTTCCATATTTCATGTTTCATGGCAAGGCCAAACAATCCATTCATGGCAAATAACCTCTTGACTGTGCCAGCTGGAGAGACAGAGCTTAGTGATAACTAAGGTGGGGGGTTTTTATCTGATGTTATGGAAAGAAAAAAACACTCTCTTTTGGCTTTTTTCATATACTCTAGCAGTCAAATTCATCAGGTGAAGATGTAAATGTTAATCTCCATGAAACTTGTCAACTACATTTTTTGTAAGACAGTTTTTCTGGGAACGGGGCAATACTCAGAACACTTGGGAAGCAAACCAAAAGGTTTGGCTCATAAAGATGGAACAAGTTTTATTCCCCAAAGAGCCATGCCAAATTTTATTATGGTACATACATTAAGCAGGTAAATTTCTATTCAAGGAAAGATGATGATTTCTGAACTCTTAGATTTTACTATGAAATGACTTTCCAGGGAAGTACTGCAAGATAAGCATATGTTTGTTTCTGAATCACAATCAGAACATTAACAAGATCTGAAAAAACAAACAAAGAGTCAGTCATAGTCAGCCACAACTGTCTCTCCAACTTAGCTACAGGGATGACTTTCTAAATCAAATTAGTTTTGGTAGCTGTTCATCAATTATTTGGAATTCGGTTTGCCTTTTATCTTAAAGTTTTAAAACACAGTTGTTCTGGTTTGGGTGAGAACAGAGCTGGTTCTGTTCAGTGCGTTTACTTTTCAGCTCAGTTCCTCTCACTCCCTGCACTGTCTGCAGGCAGCAGCTTTTTGCACAGGCAGTGGCTGCTGCTGGCAGGGATAACACCCCATGGGCAGAGTCACTGCCAAGGGTTGGGGTGCAGAC